>WNWK01001715.1:202500-255486 GCA_009830355.1 Cherax destructor
TCTTTGCCCTTCCCCAATCTTCATGACTTTGCATTGTGTGTGTGTGTGTGTGTGTGTGTGTGTGTGTGTGTGTGTGTGTGTGTGTGTGTGTGTGCGCGCGCGTGGAGGAGCAGGCCTACACTAGGCAGTATTCTGGCTGCCAAGTTTACAGAATAAATGGCCCCAGTCTCCCGGGTATTAAAATAAAACAACACAAAATGCGTACGTCAGTAGTAGCGTTTGTCACTGAAACTTTGTTTATTGTTGAATAAACTCAGTGACATGAGTGAGAGTATGATGAGGATCAGTGACATGAGTGAGGTATGGTGAGGATCAGTGACATGAGTGAGAGTAGGGTGAGGATCAGTGACATGAGAGTATGGTGAGGATCAGTGACATGAGTGAGAGTAGGGTGAGGATCAGTGACATGAGAGTATGGTGAGGATCAGTGTCATGAGAGTATGGTGAGGATCAGTGACATGAGAGTATGGTGAGGATCAGTGACATGAGAGTATGGTGAGGATCAGTGACATGAGAGTATGGTGAGGATCAGTGACATGAGAGTATGGTGAGGATCAGTGACATGAGAGTATGGTGAGGATCAGTGACATGAGAGTATGGTGAGGATCAGTGACATGAGAGTATGGTGAGGATCAGTGACATGAGAGTATGGTGAGGATCAGTGACATGAGTATGGTGAGGATCAGTGACATGAGTATGGTGAGGATCAGTGACATGAGTATGGTGAGGATCAGTGACATGAGTATGGTGAGGATCAGTAACATGAGAGTATGGTGAGTGAGGATCAGGGGAAGGGATGGAGGGAAAACAGACCATGTTCTGTCTGTTTACTGGGAACATAAGTTGTAATGGACGGTAGAGAGAACAGAGTGGACGGTAGAGAGAACAGAGTGGACGGTAGAGAGAACAGAGTGGACGGTAGAGAGAACAAAGTGGACGGGGTAGAGAGACAAGGTAGCAAGAACAACCATGGCAGCTTCCCAAATTGTTGAAACAGCGTCCAAAATACCAGAGTTGGTGTCCCGGGAGCAGAGTTTACAATCCTCGTCCCGTTTTCTGTGTTTGAGTTGTGAGTGGCGGAGCAGGAGGAGGGAGCTCCTGGCCTCTCGCGCAGGGGGCCTCGCCTCTACTGAATTTATTCTACCTCGCTTCTATAGTGACTTACTCTACCTCTTCTTTAAGGGACTCTCTCTACCCCGCCTCAAGAGACTTATATCGTCTCGAGGGACTGAAACGATTCTTGAATTGAAAAAAGGACAGCTGGAACATATTTGGAGTGGTGTGGCCGCAAGGAGTGTTCGTGTGGAGTGTATTCCAGGCGCTGACAGGGTAATACTTCCTAAAGTGTTTGTGTGTGTCTCTCTCCTGTTGTGGTAGTGATGACACACTGACATCTCGACCCCTGTCACCCCCTACCAGTACCCCAAAATACCTACCCACTTCATCAGTCAGCCGAAACTGCGAAGTGTTAATGTAGGATAATACTGAGTAAAGAAATTAAAGAAAAATGCTTATGAAAGTACAGTGATAAACGAACTTTCAGCGCAACGTACATTGTACGTAGACCTGTTTACAATGCACATTGTAAACAATCTACATTGTACACATTATTGTGTACAATGTAGAGTACATTCTACACAGAACTGTGCACTAGCGTAACAAACATTAAGCTGTGACTAAAAATATTAATGAGTGAGATAACTCCAAGCAAAGAACATAAGAATGAAGGAGCACTGCAGTAAGTCTACGCAAGTCCTAAAAAAAAAAATCTCTTATATTTGTCTATCCAAAGGTTAAAAAAAAAAGATATGTAAGGCATTTCGGGTACTGAGTTTATCTTTAATAACAGAGAGTTTATCTTTAATAACAAAAGTAAGAGAAGAATACTTTGCATTATTAAGTCAAGATAACCCAAGAAAGCCACGCAATGTGGCTTATTTCCGAAGTCCTGTGGTCCTCTTCCCCAGGATGCGACTCGACAATCTATTGACACCCAAGTATACATCCCAAATTACTAGTGGATAAGAGTTAGACCTGCCTAGCATGGACCAGCAAGCTTGCTGCAGTGCAATACTGTTCTAATGTTCATAAGACACATGTGCAACACCTGGGTGTATCAAAGATATGTAGGTGTTGCACGTGTCTCAATCATCAACTTTTCGATAGTGTAACTTTGATTTACTGGTACCTAATTACTGCTAGGTAACCAGGGGCAACTTTTGAAGGAGACTTACCCATACTTCTCGACACGCCCAGGAATGAACCCGGGTCCTCAGATTATTAGCTGTAATGTAAACCTCTGAGCTGAGAGTCAGCTTTAAGATAATTGACGCCTCAGGGAAGGTTCCTTGATGCCGGTGACGAGGCTTTTGGTCTAAGGAATTGGACCTGTACTTCCCTTTCTCGGAGCAGACGTGAATGTCTCCCATTCCCCAAGACACTGTATGACCCCTACGGATTTAGCGCTCCCCTTGAATGTAATAATGATTTGAGATAACTGAAAGCTTTTTTCCTGGGGGTCTTTTCAAGACGACCCAGCACAGCAGTGGTTCTCTCAGGGGACCACACCAGTAGTTGAAGAGTAAGACATGTGTAACTGTTGGGTGTCTTTATTGATAAAGCGTTTCGCCTACAGTGTAGGCTTCGTCAGTCAAATATAAAGGGAGCAGTAGTAATGAAATTAAGATGTAATCAGTCCATCAACCTTGGAGACAAAGTATTTGAGGTGGTCAGTTCCTCAGCCTGGAGAAGAGTACAGCTCCATGGTCTGGAACGATACATCATCTTTATTTCATTACTACTGCGCCCTTTGTATTTGACTGAAGAAGCCTACTGTGTAGGCGAAACGTTTCATCAATACACCCAATTGTTGTACATGTCTTAATCTTCAACCTGCCGGTATTTTATACAATTTTCAACACAGCAGGAGTCCTTTTAGGGGCCACCCCAGCACAGCAGTGGTCGAGCTCTCTGGGGACCACAGCTACAGAAAATGGTCTCATTTCAGCAGTAACTTAACCATTTGATGCAACTCCTCCACACTCAGTATCATACATATAATGAGCCTTTATTGTTTTTCTTATTGGTATCTTCAGTAATTAACATTATTTTTTTTAATAAGCAAAAATCATTGTTTATTAACTTGTTTCATTTCTTACATAAAATACAAAACATACTTCTTGACCAAAAGCTCCAGCTGCGGGTCATCGAACCGACTAAGACCCGCGTCAGGAAACTTCCTCTTTACTGACAAACATTATACACATTAGGCTTAAAGATTGAATATTTAAGATTAGACGTAAAGTGGTCACAGGATTTATACACCCCCGGAGGTGTTTCTCTCACAGTGTATATACACTAATAGTTTAATCCCTCTACTTTACGGATTAAAGTATTATTCTTGTCTGGTGAACAGGTGCCATGTAGTCTTGGGTGGTCGGTAGGCCATAGAGTAAATACAATTCATTTGTAGATAATAAATGGATTCGGGACAGCTGGGCTGTTCAGAGAAGAGTACAAGACATATACATGTACCATACATGGACAACACACCTCTCTCTCTCTTGATTTAGGCAGCGGTAACCAGCTAGCATTATGATAATTTACATAAACCTAAGATATTTATAGGTGATTTATATTCTGTTATGAAAATTAAATTATTGATATAAAACTGAGTTTGAAGTCTTATTAGAGTTTAATTATAGTATGTGATAGGACTGTGACAACACCCTACTTGCCAGGGTGGAGAGGGCAGTACTGCTGAGACAGTGGTTCTCCAGGCATGGAAAGTAGTGTCTATAGCTGACGGACTTTACAACGATGGTGACCTATGTTATATCCTATAGGAATACTATCAAGTATAGTTCACACAGAGATGCAGTCTCACAGAGATGCAGTCTCACAGAGATGCAGTCTCACAGAGATGCAGTCTCACAGAGATGCAGTCTCACAGAGATGCAGTCTCACAGAGATGCAGTCTCACAGAGATGGTCTCACAGAGATAGTCTCACAGAGATACAGTCTCACAGAGATACAGTCTCACAGAGATGCAGTCTCACAGAGATGCAGTCTCTGTGTATGTGGAACTTAGTGTAGATATTGTAGGGAACATTAAGAAGGCCCGGACAGACACAGTGCACCAGTGACTAGGTCAGTCATACGCAGCTCCCAAGACCAAGATAACTTGTCCCAATACAGACGCTACACAGGTCTCGACACAGTAAGTACATCACCAAGTATGTATCATCCGAGTGCTCTTCCGTGACTTATGGTTGTACTTAAAATGTCTTGTTTACGAGGTATACAACCACAGGTGTCCAGTCATTACACGGGTGTTGCACATGTTTTATTCATCAGGTGTAAAGTCGGTTATTAACTCCTTGACCACTTTATTCAACATACAGTAAACATCTCATATCTTACTGTAAAAATATAGTATAACCCTTATAATAATATATCGAGTTTCTTAGAATATAGGAGTCGTCTTGCAGGTGTTGCACACGTGTGTTGGTTGTCATGGGTGTAGTTGTAGTGTAGGACTCGCATAATACCTGGAGTTCTTGTCAAAGAACTCAAAAACTGTCGAAATAACTGATATAAAATTATTTTTTCAAAATTGGATAACCCATTTGTCGAGCATGTTGAAAGTTTCACAACGCATGAAATATGTGAGAAATAGGCAAAACACATCTATGAGCACTACTAGGTAATGTCACATTAGGCAAGTAAACTGACATAGGTGCTCTTGTATAGTTGAGGCGTGTTTGAAGGACTGTTTCTGTGCTGTGGCTACCAGGGATACACTAGGTTAGTGTTACTGGGGCAAGTACCAGTACCATCGTAAAGAGTTCTGCCTTCCCTTGACATACTTCCATAAATGAACTTAGATACAACAAGGATCTATCGAAGAAGTATATATAATAGGCGAACCAGTGGCTGGTGCCTCAAGGCTAATCAATTTTATCACCATCTATACAAAAAAGAGCTGATCAAAGCTGCATAAGCATGAAACAACACAGGTGAACGAGTGCCTTGAAAAAAAAAAATGACGTACCACGACAAATGCGCATACTAAATCCACATCAAATTGGTCATTGATAGGTTCAAGATGGCAAAATAATGGCTACAACTCTTGGCTCACCAAGCAGGCACAATATACAAAGTGGAAAAAACCTTAATAAATTTAACACACATGCTGAAATACTACCCAATCAATCATCCACATTGTCAACAACATAAATTCCAAATTTAATCATGTTCCTATATTCTTTGCAAAAGTTCTAAATGCATTTCTAGCCTATCTCTTGCGCAAGAATCCGTGTTCAGTGTTTTCCTTGGTAACACTTTTGGTGTATTCATGTGATATACAGCTTAATGTCCTAACAGGGTGTATTTTATACAATTTGTTAGGACATACTATTTTATATAAATACACTACTCTTATCCTCCTTATTACTCAGTTTTGTGTATGCTGTCCTTTTTTTTTCATATATACTACAGTATTATTATATTTTTCATATTATCCTTATATTATTATGTTCTTTGTGTTTCATTCTCTTACATATTATCCTGTGTAATATTGCTATTCCTTTTTATAATTATTATATTTTAAAGTACCTTGTACTTTAATATTTGTAGTCGCAATGTCATATTTTACAGTTAGTATTTTTGTTACTATTACTGTTAGAAGCACATTAATACTAGAAGCACATTAATACTAGACTCGCAGCATTAATACTAGACTCGCAGCATTAATACTAGACTCACAGCATTAATACTAGAATCGCAGCATTAATACTAGAATAGCAGCATTAATACTAGAATCGCAGCATTAATACTAGAATCGCAGCATTAATACTATGATCGAAGCATTAATACTAGACTCACAGCATTAATACTAGAATCGCAGCATTAATACTAGAATCGCAGCATTAATACTAGAATCACAGCATTAATACTAGACTCACAGCATTAATACTAGAATCACAGCATTAATACTAGACTCACAGCATTAATACTAGAATCGCAGCATTAATACTAGAATCGTAGCATTAATACTAGAATCGTAGCATTAATACTAGAATCGCAGCATTAATACTAGAATCGCAGCATTAATACTAGAATCACAGCATTAATACTAGACTCGCAGCATTAATACTAGAATCGCAGCATTAATACTAGAATCGTAGCATTAATACTAGAATCGCAGCCTTAATACTAGAATCGCAGCATTAATACTAGAATCGCAGCATTAATACTAGAATCACAACATTAATACTAGAATCACAGCATTAATACTAGAATCGCAGCCTTAATACTAGAATCGCAACATTAATACTAGACTCACAGCATTACTACTAGAAGCACAACATTAATACTAGAAGCACAACATTAATACTAGAAGCACAACATTAATACTAGAAGCACAACATTAATACTAGAAGCACAACATTAATACTAGAAGCACAACATTAATACTAGAAGCACAACATTAATACTTGAAGCACAACATTAATACTAGAAGCACAACATTAATACTAGAAGCACAACATTAATACTAGAACCACAGCATTAATACTAGAAGCACAACATTAAAACTAGAAGCACAACATTATTACTAGAAGCACAACATTAATACTAGAAGCACAACATGAATACTAGAACACAACATTAATACTAGAAGCACAACATTAATACTAGAAGCACAACATTAATTCTAGACCCACAGCATTAATACTAGAAGCACACCATTAATACTAGAAGCACACCATTAATACTAGAACCACAGCATTAATACTAGAAGCACATTAATACTAGAAGCACAACATTAATACTAGAAGCACAACATTAATACTAGAAGCACAACATTAATACTAGAACCACAACATTAATACTAGAACACAACATTAATACTAGAAGCACAACATTAATACTAGAACCACAGCATTAATACTAGAAGCACACCATTAATACTAGAAGCACAACATTAATACTAGAAGCACAACATTAATACTAGAACACAACATTAATACTAGAAGCACAACATTAATACTAGAAGCACAACATTAATACTAGAACACAACATTAATACATGAAGCACAACATTAATACTAGAAGCACAACATTAATACTTAAAGCACAACATTAATACTAGAAGCACAACATTAATACTAGAACACAACATTAATACTAGAACACAACATTAATACTAGAAGCACAACATTAATACTAGAAGCACAACATTAATACTAGAACACAACATTAATACTTGAAGCACACCATTAATACTAGAACCACAGCATTAATACTAGAAGCACAACATTAATACTAGAAGCACAACATTAATACTTGAAGCACAACATTAATACTTGAAGCACAACATTAATACTAGAAGCACAACATTAATACTTGAAGCACAACATTAATACTAGAACACACCATTAATACTAGAACCACACCATTAATACTAGAACCACAACATTAATACTTGAAGCACAACATGAAAACTAGAACACAACATTAATACTAGAAGAACAACATTAATACTTGAAGCACAACATTAATACTAGAAGCACAACATTAATACTAGAAGCACAACATTAATACTAGAAGCACAACATTAATACTAGAAGCACAACATTAATACTAGAACCACGGCATTAATACTAGAACCACAACATTAATACTAGAAGCACAGCATTAATACTAGAATCGCAGCATTAGACAAAATCTAACTGAGGCTCGGTGACAAGATTGACTAGGCCATGGGTAACCAACAGCAGTCTCATAGCTATTGAAATAGAGCATAATTCTGAAAAACATTAAGGATTGGTCTTAACACCCAGGGGAGAGATACACATCAACACCCAGGGGAGAGATACACATCAACACCCAGGGGAGAGATACACATCAACACCCAGGGGAGAGATACACATCAACACCCAGGGGTGAGATACACATCAACACCCAGGGGAGAGATACACATCAACACTCACCAAATTTCAACTTGAGACACCTAAAATGGAGGAGTGTAACAAATAATATTCTAGCAGAGATCACCCCAGGAGGCAGCTCAGATGAAAATTCACACACACACACACACACACACACGAGCTATTAAATCTCTGCACCAAATTCACCTTAAACCAGCAAATATTAGAGCCCACAAGACTAGAAAATACACTGGACCTCATCTTCACTAACAACGACGATCTGAAACGTAATATAACCGTATCAAAGACAATACACTCAGATCACAACATAATAGAGGTACAGACATGTATGCACAGGGACTTCTGACCAGCAAAATATGATCAGTCATGAGGGTGCCCTCACAAAATTCAGCTTCAATAGCAAAAACATACAATGGGAACAAGTCAACCATGTCCTAAATGAAACAAGCTTGGAAGATATCCTAAACAACACGGATCCGAACCTTTGCCTAGAAAAAATTAACTGTGGTTCTTGAGGTCTACTCAAGGCACATTTCATTAAGAAAAAAAAAGAGAAGATGTAAACTAGAAAGAGAGACGCTCCCTATACAGACGAAGGCGAAGAATCACAGAGTTGCTGAGAGGGGCCAATATATCTGAAATACGAAGGGAGGCACTGGTCAGAGAAATAGCAAATATCAAAATTAAGCTGAAGGAGACAAGAATCTCACGAAGAACTAAAAGCCAAAAAGGAAATTGAAAAACAAAAACAAAATACTTCTTCTCTTATGCCAAATCTAAGAGAAAAAGAACATCCAGTATTGGGCCCCTGCTTAGGCGAGATGGGACATACACAGATGACAGCAAAGAAATGAGATACTAAAGTCCCAATACGACTCAGTGTTCAGATGGATACGAGTAGTTAGACTGTTGGGTTTAGTCCTGACTCTTTCCCTTCTCCTTCAGCTCTTCCTCTCACCGGCTATTCTTCTTCTGTCCCCACTTCCCCCTCGCCCCTAGTGGGTCCTTACCTGAGAGTCTGAACTAACTAACAGTGTTCAGCGAGCCGCTACCCAGACTACGGGTCGACAATCTAAATGAATTCTTTATGAACGAGACCCAAAAATGTGTCATCTCAAAAATCTCTGATATTATCCTAACACCACAAGACTTTGAAAAGGCAGTAAATGACATGCCCATGCACTCTGCCCAAAGCCCGGACTCATGGAACTCCGTGTTCATCAAGAACTGCAAGAAGCCCCTGTCACATGCCTTCAGCATTCTATGAAGAGGGAGCATGGACACAGGGGTCATTCCACACACACTAAAAACAACAGACATAGCCCCACTCTATAAAGGTGGCAGTAAAGCAATTGCAAAGAACTACAGACTGATAGCACTAACATCCCATATCATAAATAGCTTTGAAAGGGTTCTAAGAAGCAAGATCGCCAACCACCTAGATACCCATTAGTTACACAACCCAGGACAACACGGGTTTAGAACAGGTCGCTCCTGCCTGTCCCAACTACTGGACCACAATGACAAGATTCTGGATGCTATAGAGGATAAACAAAATACAGATGTAGTATACACAGACTTTGCAAAAGCTTTCGACAAGTGTGACCATGGTGTAATAGCGCACAAAATGCTTGATAAAGGAATAACAGGAAAAGTTGGTAGGTGGATCTGTAACTTCCTAACAAATAGAACATAAAGAGTAATAGTAAACATAGTAAAGTCCGAGGCAGCCACGGTGAAAAGGTTTGTTCCACAAGGCACAGTACTCGATCCCATCCTGTTCCTCATCCTTATATCTGACAGACAGATGTAAGCCATAGCTCCATGTCTTCCTTTGCGGATGACACCCGAATTGCCATGACAGTGTCCTCCATCAAAGACACCGCAAGACCAAATCTTTAAATGGGCCACTTTAAACAATATGAAGTTCAATGAAGAGAAATTTCAACTACTCAGATATGGAAAACTTGAAGAAATTAAAACTGTATCAGGGTATACAACAAATCCTAATCATACAATAGACCGAAAAAGTAATGTGAAGGACCTGGGAGTGATAATGCCAGAGGATCTTGCCTTCAAAGACCACAAGAATGTATCTACCGCATCTGCTAGAAAAATGATAGGATGGATAATGAGAACCTTCAAAACTAGGGATGCCAAGCCCATAATGATTCTCTTGAAATCTCTTGTTCTCTCTAGGCTGGAATGCTTCTGTACACTAACTGCCCCCTTCAAGGCAGGCGAAATTGCTGACCTGGAGAGTGTACAAAGAACTTTCACGACATAAATACGATAAGGTACCTAAATTACTGAGAACGGTTGAAGTCCCTTGATCTGTATTCCCTGTAACGCAGGCGAGAGAGATACATGATAATATACACTTGGAAAATCCTAGAGGGATTAGTACCAAACTTGCACACGAAAACCACTCCCTATGAAAGCAAAAGACTCGACAGGAGATGCAACATTTCCCCAATGAAAAGCAGGGGCGCCACGAGTACATTGAGAGACAACACAATAAGTGTCCGGGACTCAAGACTGTTCAACTGCCTCCCAGCATACATAAGGGGCTACCAATAGACCCCTGGCTGTCTTCAAGAAGGCACTGAACAGGCACCTAAAGTCATTGCCTGACCAGCTGGGCTGTGGTTCGCACATCAGTTTGCGTGCGGCCAGCAGTAACAGTCTGGTTGATCAGACCCTGATCCACCACCAGGACTGGTCTCAGACCGGGCCGCGGGGGCGTTGATCCCCGAAACCCTCTCCAGGCAAATAAGCGTGAGACTGTATTACAACGTTCGACTCTAGGAGCGCTGTATCAGCTTATGCGAAACGTCTTAATAATAACACTTAAAGTTGCTTCACATGTTCGTGTCGTCTTGTGGGTTTGTTTCGTCTAATAGTTACCTCTGGCATAGTTGAGGGCGACAACAGCACAGTGCTGGTGTACCTTCGTTCGTTGAAAGCGAAGGTAATGTAAGCGTAGGTATCGTCTTGGCTAGGTTCATTGTTTATTTCTGTAGTGGAAGTCAGTGCCTGTACCCTGCACCGGGATGGATGACTTGCTGCTCCTGCAACTGTAACATAGCAGTCCTCCTGCTGTGTACTCATGGTGCAGCTAACATAGCAGTCCTCCTGCTGTGTACTCATGGTGCAGCTAACATAGCAGTCCTCCTGCTGTGTACTCATGGTGCAGCTAACATAGCAGTCCTCCTGCTGTGTACTCATGGTGCAGCTAACATAGCAGTCCTCCTGCTGTGTACTCATGGTGCAGCTAACATAGCAGTCCTGCTGTGTACTCATGGTGCAGCTAACATAGCAGTCCTCGCTGTGTACTCATGGTGCAGCTAACATAGCAGTCCTCCTGCTGTGTACTCATGGTGCAGCTAACATAGCAGTCCTCTGCTGTGTACTCATGGTGCAGCTAACATAGCAGTCCTCCTGCTGTGTACTCATGGTGCAGCTAACATAGCAGTCCTCCTGCTTGTACTCATGGTGCAGCTAACATAGCAGTCCTCCTGCTGTGTACTCATGGTGCAGCTAACATAGCAGTCCTCCTGCTGTGTACTCATGGTGCAGCTAACATAGCAGTCCTCCTGCTTTGTACTCATGGTGCAGCTAACATAGCAGTCCTCCTGCTGTGTACTCATGGTGCAGCTAACATAGCAGTCCTCCTGCTTTGTACTCATGGTGCAGCTAACATAGCAGTCCTCCTGCTTTGTACTCATGGTGCAGCTAACATAGCAGTCCTCCTGCTGTGTACTCATGGTGCAGCTAACATAGCAGTCCTCCTGCTTTGTACTCATGGTGCAGCTAACATAGCAGTCCTCCTGCTTTGTACTCATGGTGCAGCTAACATAGCAGTCCTCCTGCTTTGTACTCATGGTGCAGCTAACATAGCAGTCCTCCTGCTTTGTACTCATGGTGCAGCTAACATAGCAGTCCTCCTGCTTTGTACTCATGGTGCAGCTAACATAGCAGTCCTCCTGCTTTGTACTCATGGTGCAGCTAACATAGCAGTCCTCCTGCTTTGTACTCATGGTGCAGCTAACATAGCAGTCCTCCTGCTTTGTACTCATGGTGCAGCTAACATAGCAGTCCTCCTGCTTTGTACTCATGGTGCAGCTAACATAGCAGTCCTGCTGTGTACTCATGGTGCAGCTACTCTGATACTGAGCCATACCAACACAGCCCCACACGCACCTGCTGCCCCTCTTCACCTAGCAGTAAATAGGTACCCAAGTCTCTATATAAATATAAATAAATAAATAAATATATATATATATATATATATATATATATATATATATATATATATATATATATATATATATGTCGTGCCTAATAGGTAAAACTGGTCAATTAGCAAGAACTCATCTAAAATTAAGTTCTTTCTAAAATTTTCTCTTATACATTGGAAGATATATTTTTTCATTAATGTTAATGTAAAAATTTATAATTTTGCACCAAAAGAATCTTAGAAAACTTATCTAACCTTATTATAACAAGCGCAATTTAATTTAGCCTAACCCAACTAAATGTATTTTACATACGTTTACAATAATTTAATAATAAACAAACACAATGAAATGATTTTTTCGTTAGGTTCAGAATGATTTTTGCGAAATTATTGCATACACAAATTTTCGTTTGTCTTATATGGCAAGAAGAGCGTTGCTATTTAAGCCAAAATCGCAAGTTTTACCTATTCGGCACGACTATATATATATATATAAATATATATATATATATATATATATATATATATATATATATATATATATATATATATATATATATATATATATATATATATATATATATATATATATATATATATATATATAAACATACGTGTGCTCCAATCTGCATCAAGTGCAGTGCTGAATGATCCATACGGATTTACCGTTTTTGTGAAAAATATATAAAATCTACTTTAATAAAGAAACAAGAAGGAAATATTAAACAAAATGGTCTGAATTAATTTTTTTTTAAATGAAAGGAAACTGATTTGAAATATTCGGAATAATGTTGTGTTTGACGAGGCTTGTTTATACAGTGATCCACTACGCTTGTGTTTGGTAAGGCGTGTGTGTTTTACAGTGATTACACTTGTGTATGATGAGTGTAGTACAATGATATACTACACTTTTTGACGATGAGGGTACTAAACGGCAAAGTTTACACCCGGGTGTAACACCAGTGACTAGGATAGTGAGGCGAACATATAGCGTGTGTGTGTGTGTGTGTGCAGCTTCAGTCCACTACAGTGGTCGATCCACAGCAGAGGTCGATCTACAACAGAGGTCGATCCACAGGAGCGGTCGATCCACAGGAGCGGTCGATCCACAGGAGCGGTCGATCCACAGCAGCGGTCGGCCCACAACAGCGGTCGACCCACAAAAGTGGCCGGCACGATGTATCGCAATGTAAAAATCCCGAAGCCCAAGCCGCCCCCTGACTTCGCTGAGTGCTTCGACATCGACACTCCCGACGTCAACTTCGGAGACTCCGTCTCACACTGGTTCAATGATGCTGTTCACCTGGCCAAGCTCAAACACCAGACACGACGACGCAAAGTATGTACGTGTGGGCACTCCTGCCCTGACCACCCTAGTGTGAGGGCACTCCTGCCCTGACCACCCTAGTGTGTGGGCACTCCTGCCCTGACCACCCTTGTGTGTGGACACCCTTGCCATGACCACCCTAGTGTGAGGGCACTCCTGCCCTGACCACCCTAGTGTGTGGGCATTCCTGCCCTGACCACCCAAGTGTGTGGGCACTCCTGCCCTGACCACCCTAGTGTGTGGGCACTCCTGCCCTGACCATCATAGTGTGTGGACACACTTGCCATGACCACCCTAGTGTGAGGGCACTCCTGCCCTGACTACCCTAGTGTGTGGGCATTCCTGCCCTGACCACCCAAGTGTGTGGACACCCCTGCCCTGACCACCCAAGTGTGTGGACACCCATGCGCTGATCCTAGTGTGAAGGCACTACTGTCCTGATCCTAGTATGGGGGCACCCCTGCACTGACCCTAGTGTGGGCACTCTTGCCCTGATCCAAGTGTGAGGGGGGCACCCTTGCACTGACCCTGGTGTGTGGGCACTCCTCCACTGACTACCCTAGTGTGTGTACTCACCTAATTGTGGTTGCAGGAGTCGAGACTCAGCTCCTGGCCCCGCCTCTTCTCTGATCGCTACTGGGTGTGTGTGTGTGTGTGTTTCTCCCAAACATATCAATACCTGCTACTCATCAGACATGTGAATTGCAAAATAAGAAATACGTATTATCAAACAGGGGCGAGAAGATCGTGTTTGAGGAGGCAGGGGATAAGTCGTTGTAGCCTATGAAAGAGATGATGTATGTTGGGAGAGGAAAAAGAGAGATCGATCTTATTGTTTTGTGGTGACGGAGGTGTTGCTGAAGCCCGTTACTCTCTTGTTTCACAAAATTCTCTGTCTTCTGTCTGGAGCACTACTAATTTGCTAGCCTAATCTCTCGTGTGTGTGTGTGTGTGTCGATTGGTCAAATCTCGACTCCTAGCCCAGCTTCTTCGCTTGCTGCTTCTAGGTTCACTCCTGACTTCGACAGCCTTACGTGCCTCTTTTTAAAGCTATGTATGGATCCTGCCTCTACCACTCTAATGTCCAGGTCGTTTCACTTCCTGATAACTATTAAGACTAAAGAAATACTTCCTAACAACCTGTGAATCACCTCTGCTTTCAACCTCCAGCTGTGCCCTTGTGTTCCTGTTTTCCGTCTCAAACACTGTCCCCGTCTAATCTATCAATTCTTCTCAGTATTTTGTTCGTTTTTAACATATCACCCCTAGTCCTTCTTTCCTCTAATGTCATAAGGTTGAATTACCTTAACCTCTCATCATGGGGACTAGTTTCGTTGCAAACTCGGCATTTTCTCCATTTTTTTGGCATGCTTGACCAGGTTTGGGTTCCATGCTGGTGCTGCGCACTCTAATATGGGCCTGACGTACATGGTGTGAAGTGTCCTGAATAACTTCCTTAGATTTCTGAAGCTTAGATTTGCCAGACGCGCATTTGCTGCGGCAGTTATTCGGTTGATGTGTGCTTAAAACGAGATTCCCGGCACAGTACTTATCCCAATTTCCTTCTCCTTGAGTGAGGTTTGCAGCCTTTGACCTCCTAGCCTGTACTCCGTCTTCGGTCTTCTTTGCCCGTCCCCAAACTCATAACTTTGCAGAACTCGTCACAGACATCCATTCCAGCAACTCGTCACTGACCATCACTCGTTGTTTCCTTCTTGTCAGGTTTGCTCTGATCCATTGTAGTGCTTTTCTTGTTATTCCTGCCTGCTCCTCTAGCCTTTGTACCAGTCTCTTGTGCGATACTGTGTTACAAGCCTTCTTACAGTTAAGATAATGTAATCTACCTTCTCTAAAACCGTGTGTGTGTGTGTGTGTACTCACCTATTCGACCTCACCTATTTGTTGTTGCAGGGGTCTAGTCATAACTCCTGGCCCCGCCTCTTCGCTGTTCGCTACTAGGTCCACTCTCTTCTTTCTCCATGAGCGTTATCATATCTCTTCTTAAACTATGTATGGATCCTGCCTCCACTACATCATTCTCCAGATTTTTCCACTTATTGACAACTCTGTGACTGAATAAATACTTCCTGCCATATCTGTGACTCATCTGAGTTTTCAACTTCCAGCTGTGACCCTCTTGATACCGTGTTCCATCTCTGAAACATTCTGTCCCTATCCACCTTGTCAATTCCTCTTAGTATTTTATATATCTTTATCATGTCCCCCCTATCCCTCCTGTCCTCCATTGTCGTCAGGTTGATTTCCCTTAACTTCTCCTCGTAGGACATACCCCATAGTTCCAGGACTAGTCTGTTGCAAATCGTTGAACTTTCTCTAATTTCTCGACATGTTTGACCAGGTGTGGGTTCCATACTGGTGCTGCATACTCCAGTATGGGCCTGACGTACATGGTGTACAGTGGCTTGAATGACTCCTTACTTAGATGTCGAAACTATTCTTAGGTTTGCCAAGCGCCCTTATGCTACAGAAGTTATTTGGTTGATGTGCGCCTCAGGAGATGTGCTCGGTATGATGCTCACCCTAAAATCCTTTTCCTTGGTTGAGTTTTGCAGCCTTTGACCTCTTAGGCTGTACTCCGTCTGCGGTCTTCTTTGTCCTTCCCCAAATTTCGTGACTTTGCACTTACTGGGGTTAAACTCCAGGAGCCATTTGTCTGACCAGGCTTGCAGCCTGTCCGCCTTGTAGGCTTACCAGATCCTCGTCCACCTGTATTCTCCTCATTAGCTTCACATCGTCTGCAAACAGGGACACATCTGAATTTATCTCTTCTATCATGTCATTCACATATACTAGAAACAGCACCGGACCTAAGACTGACCCTTGTGGAACCCCGACTCGACACATGCCCCCACTCTGACACCTCGTCACGTATCAACACTCGTTTCCTTCCTGTCAGGTATTCCCTGATCCATTGAAATACTTTTCCTACTATTCCCTCCTGCTCCTCTTAGCTTTTCAACCAGTCTCTTGTGTGGTACTGCAGCGAAAGGCTTCTTAAAGTCCAAGAAGATGCAGTCTACCCATCCCTCTCTCTCCTGTCTTACTTCTGTTAGCCTATCGTAGAACGCCAGTAGATTTGTGACGCAGGATTTCCCTCCCCTGAAGCCGTGCTGGTTGTCATGTATGAGACCGTTCCTTTCTAGGTGCTCCACCACTCTTCTGATAATCTTCTCCAAAACTTTACATACTCTTCATCTCAGCGACACACTTCTCTAGTTTAGTGCTTCCTGTCTGCCTGTCTGCCTGTTCTTCCTGTCTGCCTCCTTTCTTAAATATTGGGACTACGTATGTGTGTTTGTTGTTGTTGTCATTTGTCAAAGACACTTATCGATAGACACTTGACCTTTGTGTGTGTGTGTGTGTGTGTGTGTGTGTGTGTGTGTGTGTGTGGGCGCGCGCGTGTGTGTGTGTGTTAGTTACCATTTTGTCCTAGGCACATGTCGATTAGACACTAGGCCTGTTGTATATGTGTGCGTGTGTGTGTATGTGTGTGTGTTAGTTACCATTTTGTCCTAGGCACATGTCAATTAGACACTAGGCCTGTTGTATATATGTGTGTGTGTATGTGTATGTAAGGAAACACTTCGAAATGTTTCTGCCCCACCGGGAATTGAACCCGGCCCCTCCGTGCGTGAGTGTACTCACCTAATTGTGGTTACAGGGGACGATTCATAGCTCCTGGCCCCGCCTCTTCACTGATCGCTACTAGGTCCTGTGTGTGTGTGTGTGTTTATGTATGTATGTATGTATATGTGCGCCCATCGATGTGTGGTGCGTGTGTGTGCCGCCAGAGGGCTGGCGCGGGTATGTGGCTGTGCTGGCCGGGTTATTTTGGAGTGAGTGGAGGTGCCCATGTCTAAGGCGGCCCCTCTCGCACGCATGGGCGCTTTGAAGCCCACGGTGGAGTTCAGGGATACAGTGGGCTGTAGCGTATTGCTTGTGAAGTGGAATGTGTAGCAAGTGACAAGTGTAGAGGGGGTAAGAGTGTAGGTGTTGTTGAAGCGAGCACCCTGCAGCCTGCCCGGGTGTAGGGACTTACAGGAAGGTGTACACAATATTACTGCTACCTGCTGTACCTTGCCAGCGTGATCCTGGGGATACAAAGACACACCTGGTTGTTGTGGCCCCATGCCCACTACACACCTGGCTGCTGTGGCCCTATGCCCACTACACACCTTGCTACTGTGACCTCATGTCCATTACACACCTGGCTGCTGTGACCCTATGCCCACTACACACCTGGCTGCTGTGGCCTCATGCCCACTACACACCTGGCTGCTGTGCCCTCTTGCCCACTACACAAATACACTAACTGTTTTTTGTGGGTTTTTTATGTGAACGTGATTAATTAGCTGGTATTCTGGAGGTGTAGTGACCTGTCCGTGACCTCAGGTAACACAGGGTCACGTATCCTGGAGGTGTAGTAATCCGTCCGTGACCTCCAGTAACACGAGGTCACTTGTAACCTGCTGATGCCTCATCCGTAGAGTTGCTGACACAAATTGACCACAGATGTAATTATTACAATATATTATTTGTTAAATTAATCTAAGCAGAACAATAACAAATAAAAAAAAGATTATAGTGAATTATCAAATATATTGAGTAATTTCGCTGTTCAGGTTGGTTTATTGGGTTTGAAGCCTATCGACTACACGAGGGTCAGTGAGGATACACCTTATACACAGACACACCTCTCAATGTATGTATATACATTGGGAGATGCATACCTCTCGGTGTGTATGCACTGAGATACACACACACTCGATGTATACACACTGAGAGAATGTAGTTTAATCCCATAGTGTTTAATAAGTTTGAGATGTAAACACAGGCAAGGAAAATGCATCCGTTGTTATAATGGAATCCTTGAGGCTTGAACCTCCGGCTGGTACAGCATCGCCCATGACATTAGTGGCAGTGGTTGTGGTGACAGGTGTAGTGGCAGTAGTGGTGTGCACAGGTGCAGGTTTGTACGGTGGTACAGGTGTGTTACTGCTGCATGACATACGCTGTGCACGGGAACATCATGCATAAGATGAGTGCACACACTCCCGTGCTCCGGAACCAGAGTACTAAGTGCCTTGTGGAGCGGTGCTGCTCACACGCGTGCTGTTGACAGGTGTTTTTGTAGGCCAGTTGTGCTCATGTATGTTGTGTTGCAGGTTATAAAGTGGTGTAGTGGGTGTGTGTGGTGGATGGTAGTGAGTGGTCGTCATAGTGACTCGTGTGGTCATCCTGGTGACTCGTATAGTCATCCTGGTGACTCGTGTGATCATCCTGGGGACTCGTGTGGTCATCCTGGTGACTGTTGTGCTACCCACACCGTGTGAAGGGTAGACTAGTCCACATGCTGCTGTGATCCTTCACTTGACACCCGCTGCTGTGATTCTTCACTTCTTGACACCTGTTGCTGTGATCCTTCACTTCTTGACACCTGGTGTGATCCTTCACTTCTTGACACCTGGTGTGATCCTTCACTTCTTGACACCTGGTGTGATCCTTCACTTCTTGACACCTGGTGTGATCCTTCACTTCTTGACACCCATCATGAGTCGCCTGCAGGATGTGCGTCGAGAGACAACTTACCGAGCAATGTTTGCCAGGAAGGTAAAGTGTTGCGCTTGTGTCTCTATTTAAAGTGTCTCTAGTATTTTATTATTAATGCACAGAACCGACCGGTGGGTGAATAAGACACATGTACAAAACTTGGGTATCTTTATTGTGGCGTAGATCCACCAGCCTGTGGTGGAAGACTGTTTCTTGACCACACTTGTCAAATCACTAACAAGGGCTGACTGTGTCTCGATACCCTCGTGGCTTATTTATAAGGTCACATAGAGAGAATATTTCAATTTAGTTATATTAAAGGAAGCCTAGAGTCGCACCTTGCCAGGTGGGTGTCAGTCCTCTGATCCACCGAGACACTGCCAAAACCTATATATACGTCATTTAAACTGGTTGGTAGACAGCAACCACCCAGGGAGGTACTTCCAACCTGTGGTAGTAGGTTGGTACACAGCAATCACCCAGGGAGGTACTACCGTCCTGTGGTAGTAGGTTGGTAGACAGCAACCACCCAGGGAGGTACTACTGTCCTGTGGTAGTAGGTTGGTAGACAGCAACCACCCAGGGAGGTACTACTGTCCTGTAGAAGTAGGTTGGTAGACAGCAACCACCCAGGGAGTTACTACTGTCCTGTGGTAGTAAGTTGGTAGACAGTAACCGCCTAGGGAGGTACTACTGTCCTGTGGTAGTAGGTTGGTAGACAGTAACCGCCCAGGGAGGTACTACTGTCCTGTGGTAGTAGGTTGGTAGACAGTAACAACCCAGGGAGGTACTAACGTCCTGTGGTAGTAGGTTGGTAGACACCAACCGCCCAGGGAGGTACTACCGTCCTGTAGTAGTAGGTTGGTAGACAGCAACCACCCAGGAAGGTACTACCGTCCTGTGGTAGTAGGTTGGTAGACATCAACCACCCAGGGAGGTACTACGTCCTGTGGTAGTAGGTTGGTAGACATCAACCACCCAGGGAGGTACTACAGTCCTGTGGTAGTAGGTTGGTAGACAGCAACCACCCATGGAGGTACTACCGTCCTGTGGTAGTAGGTTGGTAGACAGCAACCACCCATGGAGGTACTACAGTCCTGTGGTAGTAGGTAGGTAGACAGCAACCACCCAGGAAGGTACTACCGTCCTGTGGTAGTAGGTTGGTAGACATCAACCACCCAGGGAGGTACTACCGTCCTGTGGTAGTAGGTTGGTAGACATCAACCACCCAGGGAGGTACTACAGTCCTGTGGTAGTAGGTTGGTAGACAGCAACCACCCATGGAGGTACTACCGTCCTGTGGTAGTAGGTTGGTAGACAGCAACCACCCATGGAGGTACTACAGTCCTGTGGTAGTAGGTTGGTAGACAGCAACCACCCAGGAAGGTACTACCGTCCTGTGGTAGTAGGTTGGTAGACATCAACCACCCAGGGAGGTACTACCGTCCTGTGGTAGTAGGTTGGTAGACATCAACCACCCAGGGAGGTACTACCGTCCTGTGGTAGTAGGTTGGTAGACAGCAACCACCCAGGGAGGTACTACCGTCCTGTGGTAGTAGGTTGGTAGACATCAACCACCCAGGGAGGTACTACCGTCCTGTGGTAGTAGGTTGGTAGACATCAACCACCCAGGGAGGTACTACCGTCCTGTGGTAGTAGGTTGGTAGACAGGAACCACCCAGGGAGGTACTACCGTCCTGTGGTAGTAGGTTGGTAGACAGCAACCACCCAGGGAGGTACTACCGTCCTGTGGAAGTAGGTTGGTAGACAGCAACCACCCAGGGAGGTACTACCGTCCTGTGGTAGTAGGTTGGTAGACAGCAACCACCCAGGGAGGTACTACCGTCCTGTGGTAGTAGGTTGGTAGACAGCAACCACCCAGGGAGGTACTACCGTCCTGTGGTAGTAGGTTGGTAGACATCAACCACCCAGGAGGTACTACCGTCCTGTGGTAGTAGGTTGGTAGACATCAACCACCCAGGGAGGTACTACCGTCCTGTGGTAGTAGGTTGGTAGACAGCAACCATCCAGGGAGGTACTACCGTCCTGTGGTAGTAGGTTGGTAGACAGCAACCACCCAGGGAGGTATTACCGTTCTGTGGTAGTAGGTTGGTAGACAGCAACCATCCAGGGAGGTACTACCGTCCTGTGGTAGTAGGATGGTAGACAGGAACCACCCAGGGAGGTACTACCGTCCTGTGGTAGTAGGTTGGTAGACAGCAACCACCCAGGGAGGTACTACCGTCCTGTGGTAGTAGGTTGGTAGACAGCAACCATCCAGGGAGGTACTACCGTCCTGTGGTAGTAGGATGGTAGACAGCAACCATCCAGGGAGGTACTACCGTCCTGTGGTAGTAGGATGGTAGACAGCAACCACCCAGGGAGGTACTACCGTCCTGCCAAGTGAGTATAAAATGGAAGCCTGTAATTGTTTTACATGATGGTAGGATTGCTGGTGTCTTTTCTGTCTCATAAACATGCAAGATTTCAGGTATGTCTTGCTAGACATTCATGTACAAGCATATGTATACACACCCCTCTGGGTTTTCTTCTATTTTCTTACTAGTTCTTGTTCTTATTTCCTCTTATCTCCATGGGGAAGTGGAACAGAATTCTTCCTCCGTAAGCCATGCGTGTCGTAAGAAGCGACTAAAATGCCGGGAGCAAGGGGCTAGTATCTCCTATTCCTGTATGTATTACTAAATGTAAAAGGAGAAACTTTCGTTTTTCCTTTTGGGCCACCCTGCCTCGGTGGCCACCCTGACTCGGTGGCCACCCTGCCTCGGTGGCCATCCTGCCTCGGTGGCCACCCTGCCTCGGTGGCCACCCTTCCTCGGTGGCCACCCTGCCTCGGTGGCCATCCTGCCTCGGTAGCCACCCTGCCTCGGTGGCCATCCTGCCTCGGTGGCCACCCTGCCTCGGTGGCCATCCTTCCTCGGTGGCCACCCTGCCTCGGTGGCCATCCTGCCTCGGTGGCCACCCTGCCTCGGTGGCCATCCTTCTTCGGTGGCCATCCTGCCTCGGTGGCCACCCTGCCTCGGTGGCTATCCTTCCTCGGTGGCCACCCTGCCTCGGTGGCCATCCTTCTTCGGTGGCCACCCTGCCTCGGTGGTCACCCTGCCTCGGTGGTCACCCTGCCTCGGTGGTCACCCTGCCTCGGTGGCCATCCTGCCTCGGTGGCCACCCTGCCTCGGTGGCCACCCTGCCTCGGTGGCCATCCTGCTTCGGTGGTCACCCTGCCTCGGTGGCCACCCTGCCTCGGTGGCCATCCTGCCTCGGTGGCCACCCTGCCTCGGTGGCCATCCTGCCTCGGTGGCCACCCTGCCTCGGTGGCCACCCTGCCTCGGTGGGATATAGCCGGTGCGTTCAAAGAAAGAACTTCACTGTAAATATGTAATTAGGTACCTGGTTTATAACCCAGGTACCTATTTACTGATAGGTGAACAGGGGCAAAAGGTGTAAGGAGACTTGCATATGGTTCTCGACCCTCCCGGGATTAAACCCGAGTCTCACGGTTATGAAACGAATGCGCACTACCATTGAGCTTTGATCTACTGTATCAGTCATATTTAACTAACAATTTGCTTGTCTAAATCCACTGACTAGGTTGTGTGTGCTGAGCTTATAGTGTACTCATTGTGTAGTAGTTTATACTGGGAAATTTAGAGAAACGACTTTTTTTTTGTAATGTCGAGCCGGGATTCGAACCTTAGCAAGGACTGGCATTTATAACACAAATATTTTCGCTCTAGCTTGAGACATTCAGGCGATGAATTTATCAGTAGGAAGATTTTTCCGAATGTAGGCAAGTGATGTAAACAAAATGCAAACTGCTAGAGGCCTACTCACGGCAGTTACCTAGGTCTCACAGCGGTTACGTAGGTCTCACAACAGTTACCTAGGTCTCACAACAGTTACCTAGGTCTCACAACAGTTACTTAGGTCTCACAACAGTTACTTAGGTCTCACAACAGTTACCTAGGTCTCACAACAGTTACCTAGGTCTCACAACAGTTACCTAGGTCTCACAACAGTTACTTAGGTCTCACACCAGTTACTTAGATCTCACAACAGTTACTTAGATCTCACAACAGTTACGTAGGTCTCACAACAGTTACCTAGGTCTCACAGCGGTTACGTAGGTCTCACAGCGGTTACGTAGGTCTCACGGCAGTTACCTAGGTCTCAGCAGTTACCTAGGTCTCACAGCAGTTACCTAGGTCTCACAGCAGTTACCTAGGTCTCACAGCGGTTACGTAGGTCTCACGGCAGTTACCTAGGTCTCACAGCGGTTACGTAGGTCTCACGGCAGTTACCTAGGCCTTAAAACTTAAAGTGTGAAGGTCAACTGTCATTTTCATTGGTCTGATTTTCCTAGAAATCAATGTATTTATCGGAGGATGAACATTCTCGTTCAAAGTCGTGAATGTGGGAATATTACGAGTCATCAGAGTTCCCTGTATCTTCCTCTGCTGTGTCGTTACAGCCCCTTGAAATGCATGCTGTAATACTCTGTATTATCGCGTCGAAGCACAGCACTGTTATTATCGTTGTTACACACAGATTATCTGTGCTGATACAGCCTTCCAGTCAGCAAGATATTACATATGACTCAGTGGAAACTAGACGAGGTGTCCTGACACTCCCAGGTACCTGACACTCCCAGGTACCTGACACTCCCAGGTACATGACACCAGGCTAACCATGGCACCCCTCTGAAGAAGATTTCTGATGTTCATTTATGACATTCTGACTCACTCT
Organism: Cherax destructor; assembly: GCA_009830355.1. Taxonomy (NCBI): domain Eukaryota; kingdom Metazoa; phylum Arthropoda; class Malacostraca; order Decapoda; family Parastacidae; genus Cherax; species Cherax destructor. Next base: position 226,352 of record WNWK01001715.1, read on the forward strand.
GTCAGGGTAACTGATGGGACGAGTGACTGTTCGCTGACAGGAAGACTGACAGTCAAGACATGCCCGATTCGGGTTGATTGAAGAGCAAAAAATTTTCTGACAGTTTTGCCACTTTTGATAAATCTAGCAAGTGTGTGTATGTGGCCAGAACTGACTTACCAACACCAGTGTCTCTATCAGCACCAGCTGCCCAACAGCAGTGTCTCTATCAGCACCAGCTGCCCAACAGCAGTGTCTCTCAGCACCAGCTGCCCAACAGCAGTGTGTCTATCTGCACCAGCTGCCCAACAGCAGTGTCTCTATCAGCACCAGCTGCCCAACAGCAGTGTCTCTCAGCACCAGCTGCCCAACAGCAGTGTCTCTATCAGCACCAGCTGCCCAACAGCAGTGTCTCTCAGCACCAGCTGCCCAACAGCAGTGTCTCTATCAGCACCAGCTGCCCAACAGCAGTGTCTCTCAGCACCAGCTGCCCAACAGCAGTGTCTCTATCAGCACCAGCTGCCCAACAGCAGTGTCTCTCAGCACCAGCTGCCCAACAGCAGTGTCTCTATCAGCACCAGCTGCCCAACAGCAGTGTCTCTCAGCACCAGCTGCCCAACAGCAGTGTCTCTATCAGCACCAGCTGCTAGAGACGTGATGCCCTCAGCGTAGATTTATTATCATTATTACGCTCAAGATCATTGTTATGATGACAGAGAACGTGGGTGAGTATGCTGTGTCATGTGGTCTCTGCTGCAGTTAGTAAGCTAGGAGTTACCCATCATATTGACGAGTTATGACATGACCAGGAAGAGGTATGACCTGACCTCCAGTGACCTTGTTATGAAGAGGTATGACCTGACCTCCAGTGACCTGACCAGGAAGAGATATTATCTGACCTCCACTTACCTGACTATGAAGAGATGTTACCTGACCTCCAGTGACCTGACCATGGAAAGATGTTACTTGACCTCCAGTGACCTGACATACAACAGTGGCTTCATTACTAAGGGTATGAATTACCAAGTATAAATTAAAGTGTCCTTCAGAAAAAAACTAAGGTTTGGGAGCATTGCAATAAGGTTTTAGCGGAGCATATGTCAGTGTCTTCATGTAAGAAGTACTAAAGAAACTACAGTGTAGTGACAACACTCTCCAAGCAGAGCACTCAACCCCTAGATCAGTGCTTCTTCCTTAAGTGGATGTGACTTGGACCTGACTGGCTTGGGCCAGTGGGTGACTTGGAGCTGACTGGCTTGGGCCAGTGGGTGACTTGGAGCTGACTGGCTTGGGCCAGTGGGTGACTTGGAGCTGACTGGCTTGGGCCAGCAAGCCTGTTGCAAGTGCTCCTTCTTTCTTATGTTATTGGGCAAAGGGAATACTACGGTGTGGCCGAGGCCTTGAATCCAGGAGCCTGGTTCTCCACGAGAGTGGGGAGCCACAAGCCTGATGCTGATCCTCTATCTCTCAAGTGTTCAGCCTCACCCACCACTCAACGTGTACTCTATCTCTCAAGTGTTCAGCCTCACCCACCACTCAACGTGTACTCCACCAACCGACTGAATATTCATGTTATGACCTTTTTATTTTATTTTTTACATTTTATTATTATTATTATTATTATTATTATTATTATTATTATTATTATTATTATTATTATTATAACTGCAATATTTTGAAATTACCAGTTATAATTTTCGACTGGTTGATGGTGTTTTAATGCCATTGTTACTAACCTAGTCACTGCTTACCTTTGATATACCTTTGATGAGTTCCGAGAGTTTTTCCTACTCCCGGAGCCCGGTCCTAGGCCAGGCTCGTCTAGTGTTTGCCTGGTGAAATGGGCTGTTGCTGTTGGAGGCTCGATGGCCCATATATCCGTCACAGCCTGGTTGATCTGGCACCTATTGAAGATATTTGTCCAGTTTCCTCTTGAAGACTTCTACACTTGTTCCAGCAGTGTGTCTGATATCTTCTGGAAAGACGTTGAATAATCTGGGATCACGAATGTTGATACTGTGTTCCTTTATTGTGCTCACCGCACCCCTGGTTTTCACTGGGTTTCTTTTGAACTTCCTCCCATATCTCTCACTCTAGTATATTGTTATGGCAGTGTGCAGATTTGGGACGAGGCCCTCGAGTACTTTCCAGGTATATATTATCATGTATCTCTCTCTCCTCCGCTCTAGTGAGTGCATATTTAAGACTTTAAGGTGTTCCCAGTAATTTAAATGCTTTATTGCCTCTATGCCGGCCGTAAACGATCTCTGTTTTTGTACCAGCATTAGAGATTTGTAAAGTGTCACCACTGGCATCATTTCCCTTGTTTTGAAAGTTCTCATTACCCACCCCGTCATCCTCCTGGCTCTCGTGATCTTTGTCTTATTATGTTCTTTGAAAGAAAGGTCAGCTGACATAATTATTCTCAAGTCTTTTACGTGTTCCTTTCGTTATATTTGGTGACCCTCTTGAGTTCTTCATTCTTTCCATACCTCAGCAGCTGGAACTTACCACCACTGAACGTCATGTTGTTCTCTACTGCCCACGGGAAGACCCTGCTTATATCTTCCTGTAATTTTTCAGTGTCCTCTATCGTAGTGACTTTCATGCTTATTTTAGTGTCATCTGCAAATGATGTTATAGAATTGTGACGAGTGTTTTTATCTATGTCTGCTATGAGGAAGAGAAACATCAGTGGTGCCAGGACAGTGCCTTAGGGAACTGAGCTTTTCACCTCACTGATGCTGGATTTTGCTCTGTCTACTACTATTTTTTGTGTTGTGTGTTACGAACCCGAAAATCCATCTGCCTATCTTCCCCGTAATGCTTATGGTCCTCATTTTGTGTGCCATCTCCCCTGACCGAATTTGTCAAACGCCTTTGCAGAAATCTTTGTATATCACATCTGAGTTTTTGTTGTCATCAAGTGCCTCTGTAGTTGTCACAGTGCCTCTGCAGTTGTCACAGTGCCTCTGTAGTTGTCACAATGGTTCAGCAAGTGTGACAGTATTACAAACATACACATTTGTTTTTCCATTTTGTTAAGATAGAATTACTATTGTGACTTAACGAGAGTGGTAGCAATTACTCTTGACCGCGCTAAGATGTTCAAATGGCTTTGTTAGGCTTAAAAAATAATTCTTAAAGTAACTCTGTTGAGCTTCAAGAAAAAAATACTGTTATTATAATTATATATATTGTGTGTGTGTGTGTATGTATGTATGTATGTATGTGTGTGTGTGTGTATTATGTGTCAGTGTAATCACCTAATTATGATAGCAGGGGTCGATTCTCAGTTCCTGGTCTTTTTGATAAATTTGGTGAGCGAGTGTAGTACACACGGTGTAGTACACACGGTGTAGTACACACGGTGTAGTACACACGGTGTAGTACACACGGTGTAGTACACACGGTGTAGTACACACGGTGTAGTACACACGGTGTAGTACACACGGTGTAGTACACACGGTGTAGTACACTATATGGAGAGGTAAATTAAACAAGATGTCACCTCACCGTAGAGTTGTATACCTTGCTTAGTGTCTTATGATGACGTCACTATCTACCACACCACTACCACACCACTACCACACCACCACCACTACTACACCACTACTACCCACCACCACCACACCACCCCCACCCACCCCCACACCACCACCACCACCACACCACCACTACCACACCACCACCACTACCCCCACCACACCACCCCCACTACACCACTACCACACCACCACTACCACACCACCACCACACCACCACTCACACACTACCACACCACCACTACCACACCACACACCACACCACACCACACCACACCACACACACCACCACACCACCACACACACACCACACCACCACACACCACACCACACCACACCACACTAACCACCACCACCACACCACCACACCACCACACACACACCACCAACACCACCCACCACCACACACACCACACACACCACATACACAACCATACACACCACACCACACCACTACCACACCACTCCACACCACATACACAATACCACACATACCACACACCACTACCACACACTACACACCCCATCACACCACACCACCAACACACTCACTATCACCACTACCACCACCACACCACCACCACTACCACACCACCACTACCACACCACCACCACTACCACACCACCACTACCACACCACCACCACTACCACACCACTACTACCACACCACCACCACCACCACCACCACTACCACACCACTACCACACCACCACCACACCACCACCACTACACACCACTACACACCACCACCACTACACACCACCACTACCACACCACCACTACCACACCACTACCACACCACCACTACCACACCACTACTACCACACCACCACCCACTACCACACCACCACCACACCACACCACCACTACCACACCACCACCACCACACCACTACCACACCACTACCACACCACCACCACACCACCACTACCACACCACCACTACCACACCACCACTACCACACCACCACTACCACACCACCACACTACCACACCACTACCACACCACACCACCACACTACTCACCACCACCACCACTACCACACCAACCACTACCACACCACTACCACACCACTACCACACCACCACTCACCACACCACCACTACCACAACCACCACACCACACCACCACACCACACCACCACTACCACCACACCACTACCACACACACTACTACCACACCACCACACTACCACACCACCACTACCACACCACCACTACCACACCACCACTACCACACCACCACTACCACACCACTACCACACCACTACTACCACACCACTACTACCACACCACCACTACCACACCACCACCACCACACCACCACCACACACCACCACCACCACTACCACACCACCACTACCACACCACTACCACACCACCACTACCACACCACCACTACCACACCACCACTACCACCACCACTACCACACCACACCACACCACCACTACCACACCACCACCACTACCACACCACTACTGCCTCACCACCACCACTACCACACCACTACTGCCTCACCACCACCACTACCACACCACCACTAACACATCACTACTAACACACCCCCACCACTACCACACCACCACCACTACCACTACCACCACCACTACCACACCACCACCACCACTACCACACCACCACTACCACACCACCACTAACACATCACTACTAACACACCACCACCACTACCACACCACCACCACTACCACTACCACCACCACTCACCACTACTACCACACCACCACTACCACACCACCACTAACACACCACTACTAACACACCACCACCACTACCACTACCACCACCACTACCACACCACTACTAACACACCACCACCACTACCACTACCACCACCACTACCACACCACCACTACCACTACCACCACCACTACCACACCACCACTACCACTACCACCACCACTCCACACCACTACCACACCACTACTGCCTACCACACCACACCACCACTACACACCACCAAACACACCACCACCACTACCACACCACCACCACTACCACCACCACTACCACACCACTACCACACCACCACCACTCACCACCCCTCCACACACCACCACTACACACCACCACACTCACACCACCACCACTACCACACCACCACCACTACCACACCACCACCACCACCCACACCACACCACCACCACCACTACCCCACCACCACTACACATACCACACCACTACCAACCACCTACCACACCACACTACCACCACCACCACCACTCTCCACCACTACCACCACCACCACCACTACCACACCACCACCACTCACCACACCACCACCACCACACACATCCACCACCACTACCACTACCACCACCACTCCACACCACCACCACTCCACCACCACCACTACCACACCACCACACACCACTACCACACCACCACCACCACACCACACACCACCACCACTCCACCACCACCACTACCACACCACCACCACTACACACCACCACACCACCACACCACCACACTACCACACCACTACCACAACCACCACTACCACACCACTACCACACACCACTACCACACCACCACCACTACCACACACCACTACCCACCACCACCACTACCACACCACTACCACACCACCACCACTACCACACCACCACCACACCACACCACTACACACCCCACCACTACCACACCACCACCACTACACCACTACCACACCACCACTCACACACCACACACCATCCACACCACACCACCACTACCACCCACCACTAACCACACACACACACCACTACCACACCACACACACCACCACCACCACTACCACACCACACCAGTGAAGTTTACTGAAACACAGAGTTTGTTACATTAGACATTGTAAGGCAAGATTACTCTATATAAATGTTTATTGTAGGGTTCTTGAGTGCAGTTGGACGTTGACAGAGGGTAGTAGAGGTGCTTGAGTGCAGGTGTCAGGGTATAGAGGAGGGTACTAGAGGGTGTTGAATGCAGGTGGGGGTGAGGAGGGTAGTAGAGGGTGTTGAGTGCAGGTATATGGGTTGAGGAGGAGTAGAGGGTGATGAGTGCAGATGTGGGGGTTGAGGAGGGTAGTAAAGGGTGTTGAGTGCAGGTGTGGGGGTTGAGGAGGGTACTAGAGGGTGTTGAATGCAGGTGTGGGGATTGAGGAGGGTAGTAGGGGGTGTTTAGTGCAAGTGTAGGTGGTTAAGGGAGGATAGTAGGGGGTGTTGAGTGCAGGTGTGGGGATTTAGGAGGGTAGTAGAGGGTGTTGAGTGCAGGTCTGGGTTGGAGAGAGGGTAGTAGGGGTGTTGGAGTGCAGGTGTGGGGGTTGAGGAGGGTAGTAGGGGTGTTGAGTGCAAGGTAGTAGGGGGTTGAGGAGGGTGAGTAGGGGTGATGAGTGCAGGTGTGGGGTTGAGCAGGGTAGTAGGGGGTGATGAGTGCAGATGGGGGTTGAGCAGGGTAGTAGGGGTGATGAGTGCAGGTGTGGGGGTGGAAGAGATGTCATGGGGAGGGTTGGTAGTGGGTAAAGCATTGAGTGATGGGGAGGGAGAGGGAGGGGTGATGGGGATTGGTGGGGTTGGGGAAGAGGAGTGATAGGTGATGGTTGGACAACAGTTTATGAATGGCCTGGCTGGCCTGGCTGGCCTGGCTGGCCTGGCTGGCCTGGCTGGCCTGGCTGGCTGCCAGACTCACCACCACAGCTCAATAATCACTGCCAGACAGTGATGGTGATGCTGTGGAGATGGTGGTGCTGTGGTGGTGGTGGTGCTGTGGTGGTGCTGTGGTGGTGGTGGTGGTGGTGCTGTGGTGGTGGTGTTGTGATGGTGATGCTGTTGTGATACTATGGTGGTGATGGTGATGTGGTAGTGATGCTGTGGTGATTATGCTGTTTTGGTGGTGCTTTGGTGATGTTGTGGTGGTGGTGCTGTGGTGATACTGTGGTGGTGGTGGTGCTGGTGATGATGCTGTGGTGGTGGTGCTGGTGGTGATGCTGTTGTGATGATGCTGTGGTGATTATGCTGTTTTGGTGGTGTTTTGGTGATGCTGTGGGGGTGGTGCGGTGATGATGCTGCGGTGATACTGTGGTGGTGGTGCTGGTGATGATGCTGTGGTGGTGGGATGGTGGTGGTGGTTCTGAAGAGGTGGGTGAGAGTGCTGTGGATTTGGTGGGTTTTGTTAGGAGAGGGATGCTGTGATGAGGTACTGTTTGGGGGTGATGTGATGAGGTACTGTTTGGGGGTGATGTGATGAGGTACTGTTTGGGGGTGATGTGATGAGGTACTGTTTGGGGGGTGATGTGATGAGGTACTGTTTGGGGGTGATGTGATGAGGTACTGTTTGGGGGTGATGTGATGAGGTACTGTTTGGGGGTGATGTGATGAGGTACTGTTTGGGGGGTGATGTGATGAGGTACTGTTTGGGGGTGATGTGATGAGGTACTGTTTGGGGGTGATGTGATGAGGTACTGTTTGGGGGGTGATGTGATGAGGTACTGTTTGGGGGGTGATGTGATGAGGTACTGTTTGGGGGGTGATGTGATGAGGTACTGTTTGGGGGTGATGTGATGAGGTACTGCTTGGGGGGTGATGTGATGAGGTACTGTTTGGGGGTGATGTGATGAGGTACTGTTTGGAGGGTGATGTGATGAGGTACTGTTTGGGGGTGGTGTGATGAGGTACTGTTTGGGGGTGATGTGATGAGGTACTGTTTGGGGGGTGATGTGATGAGGTACTGTTTGGGGGGTGATGTGATGAGGTACTGTTTGGGGGTGATGTGATGAGGTACTGCTTGGGGGGTGATGTGATGAGGTACTGTTTGGGGGTGATGTGATGAGGTACTGTTTGGAGGGTGATGTGATGAGGTACTGTTTGGGGGTGGTGTGATGAGGTACTGTTTGGGGGTGATGTGATGAGGTACTGTTTGGGGGTGATGTGATGAGGTACTGTTTGGGGGTGATGTGATGAGGTACTGTTTGGGGGTGATGTGATGAGGTACTGTTTGGGGGTGGTGTGATGAGGTACTGTTTGGGGGGTGATGTGATGAGGTACTGTTTGGGGGTGATGTGATGAGGTACTGTTTGGGGGGTGATGAGGTACTGTTTGGGGGTGATGTGATGAGGTACTGTTTGGGGGTGATGTGATGAGGTACTGTTTGGGGGGTGATGTGATGAGGTACTGTTTGGGGGGGGGTGATGTGATGAAGCAGGTGAGGCATTAGGTGGTGAAGCAGGTAAAGTACTAGGTGATGAAGCAGGTGAGGTACTAGGTGGGGAAGCAGGAGAGATACTAGGTGGCGCTGCAGGTGAGGTACTAGGTGGTGATGCAGGTGAGGTACTAGGTGGTGATGCAGGTGAGGTACTAGGTGGTGATGCAGGTGAGGTACTAGGTGGTGATGCCGGTGAGGTACTAGGTGGCGCTGCAGGTGAGGTACTAGGTGGCGCTGCAGGTGAGGTACTAGGTGGCGCTGCAGGTGAGGTACTAGGTGGCGCTGCAGGTGAGGTACTAGGTGGCGCTGCAGGTGAGTACTAGGTGGCAGGTACCATCATTAACAAGTACTGTTACGGAACAACTTAAAGGTGAACGTCTGACTCGCTTCACCTGACTCACTCTCGGCTCACCTGTCTGGCTCACTGAGCCCAGCGTGTTCAACACCCGCCTGGCTCACTGAGCCCAGCGTGTTCAACACCCGCCTGGCTCACTGAGCCCAGCGTGATCAACACCCGCCTGGCTCACTGAGCCCAACGTGTTCAACACCCGCCTGGCTCACTGAGCCCAGCGTGTTCAACACCCGCCTGGCTCACTGAGCCCAGCGTGTTCAACACCCGCCTGGCTCACTGAGCCCAGCGTGTTCAACACCCGCCTGGCTCACTGAGCCCAGCGTGTGTTCAGCCCAGGGTGTGTTCAACACCCGCCTGGCTCACTGAGCCCAGCGTGTTCAACACCCGCCTGGCTCACTGAGCTCAGCGTGTTCAACACCTGCCTGGCTCACTGAGCCCAGCGTGTTCAACACCCGCCTGGCTCACTGAGCCCAGCGTGTTCAACACCCGCCTGGCTCACTGAGCCCAGCGTGTTCAACACCGCCTGGCTCACTGAGCCCAGCGTGTTCAACACCCGCCTGGCTCACTGAGCCCAGCGTGTTCAACACCCGCCTGGCTCACTGAGCCCAGCGTGTGTTCAACACCCGCCTGGCTCACTGAGCCCAGCGTGTGTTCAACACCCGCCTGGCTCACTGAGCCCAGCGTGTTCAACACCCGCCTGGCTCACTGAGCCCAGCGTGTTCAACACCCGCCTGGCTCACTGAGCCCAGCGTGTTCAACACCCGCCTGGCTCACTGAGCCCAGCGTGTGTTCAACACCCGCCTGGCTCACTGAGCCCAGCGTGTTCAACACCCGCCTGGCTCACTGAGCCCAGCGTGTGTTCAACACCCGCCTGGCTCACTGAGCCCAGCGTGTGTTCAACACCCGCCTGGCTCACTGAGCCAGCGTGTTCAACACCCGCCTGGCTCACTGAGCCCAGCGTGTTCAACACCCCGGGTGCTGATACAACCAATAGACTGAACTGAGAATGAGTTAGACATGAAGAGTGCCGAGACATGAAGAGTGCCGAGACATGAAGAGTGCCGAGACATGAAGAGTGCCGAGACATGAAGAGTGCCGAGACATGAAGAGTGCCGAGACATGAAGAGTGCCGAGACATGAAGAGTGCCGAGAATGGGATGAACATCTATGGAGGTGAAGGTGACCTTTGCACTGTCCTGGGATCAAGGTGGTGCTTCCTTAACACACAAACTCTGATATTGAACTTAATTGAATACACCAGTGTACTGCTACACTATTATACACAGTGGGAGCATCAGCCTTGTGTGTGTCGGGGTGGGGTTGGACTGGAGTGGGGGTGGGGCTGGGCTGGGGTAGGGGTGAGGCGGGGCTGGGGTGAGGCTGTGTTGGGATGGAGGTGAGGCGGGGCTGGGGTGATTGGTGAGGTTGGACTGGAGTGGGGGTGAGGCTGGGCTGGGGTAGGGGTGAGGCGGGGCTGGGTTTGGGTGGGGGTGAGGCTGGGTTTGGGTGGGGGTGAGGCGGGTCTATGTGTGGGTACAGCAGCACTGGTGTTGGCGGCAGCTGGCCCAATATTTTCTGAGCGTTGACGTTTGTTACTGTTACTTGTGTTACTTTTGCTGTTACTTGTGTTACTGTTCTTTGTTACTGATGCTGTTACTTTTGTTACTGATGCTGTTACTTGTACTGTGCTACTGTTGCTGTTACTTGCGTTACTGTTGCTGTTATTTGTGCTACTGATACTGTTACTTGTGCTACTGTTGCTGTTACTTTTGTTACTCTTGCTGTTACTTGTGTTAATTTTGCTGCTACTTGTGCTACCGTTATTACATTTGTTACTCTTGCTGTGTCTTGTGTAAATTTTGCTGCTACTTGTGTAACTGTTGCGTTACTTTTGTTACCGTTGCTGTTACTTGTTACTATTGCTGTTGTTACTGTTGCTGTTACTTGTTACTGTTACTTGTATTACTGTTGCTGTTACTTGTGTTATTGATGCTGTTACTTGTTATTGTTGATGTTACCCGTGTTACTGCTGCTGTTACTTGAGTTAGTGCTTCTGTTACTTGTGTTACTGTTGTTACCTGTTACTGCTGCTGCTACTTTGTTACTGTTCTCTTACTTGCGTTACTGTTGCTCTTGTGTTATTGTTGCTGTTACTTGTGTTAATACTGATGTTGCTGTTACTTGTGCTACTGCTGATGTTACTGTTATTTGTGTTACTGCTGCTGTTGTTGCTGTTACTTGTGTTACGCTGCTGTTACTTGTGTTACGCTGCTGTTACTTGTGTTACTGCTGCTGTTACTTGTATTACTGCTGATGTTGCTATTACGTGTGTTACGGATGCTGTTACTTGTGTTACTGCTGTTGTTTCTGTTACTTGTGTTACTGCTGATGTTACTTGTGTTACTGCTGCTGTTACTTGTATTACTGCTGATGTTGCTATTACGTGTGTTACGGATGATGTTACTTGTTGCTGTTGATGCTGGTACTTGTGCTGTTGATGTTACTTGTACCTCTGCTGCTGTTGTTGCTGTTACTTGTGCTACTGGTATTATTGCTGTCGTGTTACTGCTGCTCGCTGTTTTGCTGTTACTTGTGCTACTGCTGCTGCTCTTGTTAAAGCTTCTTCTCTTGCTGCTGTTGTTATCGCTGTTACTGTTGTTGTTGCTGCTGCTGTTACTGCAGTTGCTGCGTCTGTTGCAGACTGTCACCCCCCCCCATGCCTTGTATGTGTGAACACACACACACACTTGTCATTTCCCCATCATCAATAGTTTTCTCCATCATCACTAGTTATTTCCATCATCACTAGTTATCTCCAGCATCATTAGTTATCTCCAGCATCACTAGTTATCTCCAACATCATTAGTTATCTCCATCATCACTAGTTATCTCCAACATCATTAGTTATCTCCAGCATCACTAGTTATCTCCAGCATCACTAGTTATCTCCAACATCATTAGTTATCTCCAGCATCACTAGTTATCTCCAACATCATTAGTTATCTCCAGCATCACTAGTTATCTCCAGCATCACTAGTTATCTCCAACATCATTAGTTATCTCCAGCATCACTAGTTATCTCCAGCATCACTAGTTATCTCCAACATCATTAGTTATCTCCAGCATCACTAGTTATCTCCATCATCACTAGTTATCTCCAACATCATTAGTTATCTCCATCATCACTAGTTATCTCCAACATCATTAGTTATCTCCAGCATCACTAGTTATCTCCAGCATCACTAGTTATCTCCATCATCACTAGTTATCTCCAACATTATTAGTTATCTCCATCATCACTAGTTATCTCCAGCATCACTAGTTATCTCCAACATTATTAGTTATCTCCATCATCACTAGTTATCTCCAACATCATTAGTTATCTCCAACATCACTAGTTATCTCCAGCATCACTAGTTATCTCCAGCATCACTAGTTATCTCCAGCATCACTAGTTATCTCCAACATTATTAGTTATCTCCAGCATCACTAGTTATCTCCAGCATCACTAGTTATCTCCATATTAGTTATCTCCAGCATATTAGTTATCTCCAGCATCACTAGTTATCTCCAGACATCACTAGTTATCTCCAACATTATCTAGTTATCTCCAATCATCACTAGTTATCTCCAACATCACTAGTTATCTCCAGCATCACTAGTTATCTCCAGCATCACTAGTTATCTCCAGCATCACTAGTTATCTCCATCATCACTAGTTATCTCCAATATTATTAGTTATCTCCAGCATCACTAGTTATCTCCAGCATCACTAGTTATCTCCAGCATCACTAGTTATCTCCAATATTATTAGTTATCTCCAGCATCACTAGTTATCTCCAGCATCACTAGTTATCTCCAGCATCACTAGTTATCTCCATCATCACTAGTTATCTCCAATATTATTAGTTATCTCCAGCATCACTAGTTATCTCCAGCATCACTAGTTATCTCCAGCATCACTAGTTATCTCCATCATCACTAGTTATCTCCAATATTATTAGTTATCTCCAGCATCACTAGTTATCTCCAGCATCACTAGTTATCTCCAGCATCACTCATTTCATCTCATTTGTATAGTAGCACGGTCAAGGCTGTGGGTGCTTAGTGCTCTGCTACAGACAATATCTCTTGTCTAGACATGGTGGATTAAGAATGCCCTCCCCCCCCCTGGTCACGTTATGGTTAGGGTCACATAATATAATTTGGGTCATGCAAACACATATTGACGGGGGTCACTTTTTGACTGGGGTTATGCGTTTGCCGGGTCATGTCATGTGATGACTGGGGGTCATGCGTTTGCCGGGGTCATGTCATGTGTTGGCTGGGGGTCATGCGTTTGCCGGGGTCATCTCATGTGTTGGCTGGGGGTCATGCGTTTGCCGGGGTCATGTCATGTGTTGGCTGGGGGTCATGCGTTTGCCGGGGTCATGTCATGTGATGGCTGGGGGTCATGCGTTTGCCGGGGTCATGTCATGTGATGGCTGGGGGTCATGCGTTTGCCGGGGTCATGTCATGTGATGGCTGGGGGTCATGCGTTTGCCGGGGTCATGTCATGTGATGGCTGGGGGTCATGCGTTTGCCGGGGTCATGTCATGTGATGGCTGGGGTCATGCGTTTGCCGGGGTCATGTCATGTGATGGCTGGGGGTCATGCGTTTGCCGGGGTCATGTCATGTGATGGCTGGGGGTCATGCGTTTGCTTGGGTCATGTCATGTGTTGGCTGGGGGTCAGTGGACACAGTGTTGGGGGCCAAGTGGATAATATTTGATTGGTTCTCATTATCTGGGATTGAGAGAGAGAGAGAGAGAGAGAGAGAGAGAGAGAGAGAGAGAGAGAGAGAGATTATATAGTCCACATTGAGGCTATCTCCTGCGAAGAATTAGCAGCTTCTATCTAAATTAAGTGCTGTCATGTACCATCTAAAATTTTGTGGCAAGGCTAGTAAAGCAGAAGGCTCTCTCCCCACCTCCCTCCGTCTACTGCCGGCATTAAATAGGAATAAATATAAATGCACCTGGAAGGCACGGAATACCAGCTACTTCTATGTTTTAGTACTGTCCCCAGCGCAGCTGCTCTCCTTATTCCACTGCTACCCACAGAACCATGAGTACCAGTGGTAGTTCTACTGCTAGTTACCACTAGTTCTACCTCTGGATACTGCGGTGCAAGTAAACGCGAACTGTATGATATCTTGTACATCTTGGAAACAAAAACCAGGTTACCAGTGGCCGCTGCTGTGAACACCACTGCTGCTGTTGTTACCTTGCTGTGTGACTCGTTGTTTGCTGTTCGTCCTTTTGTAGATGCTGAACTAACCTCAGAGATTGGTTAGTTGCAGTTTGTCTCAGGATAATGTCTAGGTGAATCCTCTGTTTCCAAGGTCCATCTGACTTTTAAATGACTAATGTCTTCAGCAGGTAATTTTCCCCTTTTCTTATAATTTGTTATGAGAGAGAGAGAGAGAGAGGAGAGAGAGAGAGAGAGAGAGAGAGAGAGAGAGAGAGAGAAGAAGAAGAAGAAGAAAAGAGAAATGTTTATAAGCATGTCAGTGTGTGGAGTACCTATGGTACTTAGGTAAGAGGCAGTTAAGGCAATAGGCGGTCCCAGGGAAGAGCTTCAGGTGACCTATGGATCGAAGGCCAAGCTCTCTGTTATTGTTAAAGGGAGAGGAACTTGAGCGTGCAGGGCCTCCCCTTGCCACAAGAACACAGTTGTGACCCACGCTCTCACACAGGTCACTTACAGTTGACCTGTGGGATGTCATTTTGAGCGTGAGGTGGCACAGATTGGACTCCCAGGAGAGGACACAGCCTCTCACTGATATATTCGATCTCGGGTGCTAGCTTGCGCCAAAGTAGCTGCCATGTTGGAGGTTCCGAACACAGAGGAGCCATCGATCCACAGTGCGCGTTGCGCCAGGACCACTACTTGCCACATCTTTCTGGCCCAGCTAGCCTTCCACGCCTCTTTATCTCAGTGCTTCACCTCGTTACTTCTCCAGAGTGCCACACAACTCATGCTCTCATAAAACTCGAGAGCTTGCATGTGTTAGCAGGGAGAGAATGATCCCGCAGTCCTAATTGCTGCTAAGTTTGCTGCGTCGAGTGTTGCCATACCAAGATTTCGTAGCGTTCCTAGCTCGAATCCAAACACCAGTGGGCCAGTTCCAGTCTTGCAGCTCCAGCGACAGTTGTGTGTAGGCAGCCTCAGGAAACGCTGCCCCTGCAACACCCTAGTTTCTCCTGCCTGTGGTAGAGCCCACCAGGAAATATCGGTGAGGCTGCAATATCGAGAGCAGAGCACGTGAGCCCCACCAGGTTAGCAACCCGGCTCTCTCTAGTCATGGAGTGCCACTACCCACAACACTGCCAGCAAACCATCCATCCGGCGGACCTATTTGTCTTGTGGTGAATGTTGAGTGTGCAAGGAAGCACCGGCAAGATTTCCTGGCCCTGGAATAAACATATGATAACATGCAGTATGTGTGATAAGCCGGAGATAGCGAGGGAGCCCTCTAGGGCCGCATAAAGCATCCCATCTGAGAATGACCGTCAGTGGGAGGTAACCATGCTGGAAACCTCTTGATATTGGCTTAATATTAACCAGACTAATGTTACACAGTGGGTAGGCAAGTGTTTATGTTGTAGTGTGCGAGCAAGTGGTAGTTAGTGTGCTGTATTAAGTGTGCATGTGAGCAAGTGGCTTCACCCAGTGCAAGCCACTCTAGTTGACTTAGTCGTGCCCAACTAGTGCCCAAGTAGTCGTACCCGACTAGCCGTAACCAAGTAGTCGTACCCAAGTAGTCGTAACCAATTGTAAAAACCGCGGATCTTCAGTAACATAATTTTAATGTTAAAAAGAGAGAGTGGTAGGCTAGGGTGCAGAGGCAGTAACAGCACAAGTCAGCAGTGACCACAAGCGATCACAGTGACCACAAGCGATCACAGTGACCACAAGCGATCACAGTGACCACAAGCGATCACAGTGACCACAAGCGATCACAGTGACCACAAGCGATCACAGTGACCACAAGCGATCACAGTGACCACAAGAGATCACAGTGACCACAAGAGATCACAGTGACCACAAGAGATCAGTTTCCGCCCAAGATCTTACAAATTCGGGTAGCAGACGAACCGCACCTCTACCCACCGGAAGCGTCCCCAAGTCTCAAGAAAGTGGAAGCAGTCTTGGTGTGGCGTACTGAGGGGCCAGCACTGACCTATGGACTGGAGGTGTCGCCTCAGTCGGGGAGAGCAGCGAAGAAGTTTACATAATGTGTGAACATTAGAGGAAGCAAGCATGAGGTGTACAGCAGGAGCCGGGGCAGCGCGGCCATACCTCCTCTCCTACATGTTCCATCACACAGACAATGATGGGGTTTAATCAAGGATACAACAAGCTCTTCACGCAGGTAAATGATGATCATCGTATCTTGGTTACGCACGGTCAATGTGAAAAATGTCGTTGGTTATTGAGTTTATTGACGTTTGTGCACGAGTATTGCAGAGTTGTGTTCCCCAGGAATGTTCTTATTGAAGGCAAGTTGGCTATTACCATGTTACTTAGGGACTTTACCGTGTTAGTCAACAGTAGCTGTTTTGGTGTGTCAGCATCACAACAGTAGTTGTTCTGGTGCGTCAGCATCACGACAGTAGCTGTTTTGGTGTGTCAGCATCACAACAGTAGCTGTTCTGGTGTGTCAACATCACGACAGTAGCTGTTCTGGTGTGTCAACATCACAACAGTAGCTGTTCTGGTGTGTCAACATCACAACAGTAGCTGTTCTGGTGTGTCAACATCACAACAGTAGTTGTTCTGGTGTGTCAACATCACAACAGTAGTTGTTCTGGTGTGTCAACATCACAACAGTATCTGTTTTGGTGTGCCAACATCACTAGAGTAGCTGTTCTGGTGTGTCAACATCACAACAGTAGCTGTTCTGGTGTGTCAACATCACAACAGTAGCTGTTCTGGTGTGTCAACATCACGACAGTAGCTGTTCTGGTGTGTCAACATCACGACAGTAGCTGTTCTGGTGTGTCAACATCACGACAGTATCTGTTTGGTGTGTCAACATCACAGAGTAGCTGTTCTGGTGTGTCAACATCACAACAGTAGCTGTTCTGGTGTGTCAACATCACACAGTGTTGTTCTGGTGTGTCAACATCACAACAGTAGTTGTTCTGGTGTGTAAACATCACAACAATATCTGTTTTGGTGTGTCAACATCACAACAGTAGCTGTTCTGGTGTGTCAACATTCAGACAGTAGCTGTTCTGGTGTGTCAACATCTCAACAGTAGTTGTTCTGGTGTGTCAACATCACAACAATAGCTGTTCTGGTGTGTCAACATCACGACAGTAGCTGTTCTGGTGTGTCAACATCACAACAGTAGCTGTTCTGGTGTGTCAACATCACAACAGTAGCTGTTCTGGTGTGTCAACATCACAACAGTAGCTGTTCTGGTGTGTCAACATCTCAACAGTAGCTGTTCTGGTGTGTCAACATCACAACAGTAGTTGTTCTGGTGTGTCAACATCACAACAGTAGCTGTTCTGGTGTGTCAACATCACGACAGTAGCTGTTCTGGTGTGTCAACATCACAACAGTAGCTGTTCTGGTGTGTCAACATCATGACAGTAGTTGTTCTGGTGTGTCAACATCACAACAGTAGCTGTTCTGGTGTGTCAACATCACAACAGTAGCTGTTCTGGTGTGTCAACATCCAACAGTAGTTTTTCTGGTGTGTCAACATCACAACAGTAGATTGTTCTGGTGTGTCAACATCACAACAGTTGCTGTTCTGGTGTGTCAACATCACAACAGTTGCTGTTCTGGTGTGTCAACATCACAACAGTTGCTGTTCTGGTGTGTCAACATCACAACAGTTGCTGTTCTGGTGTGTCAACATCACAACAGTTGCTGTTCTGGTGTGTCAACATCACGACAGTAGTTGTTCTGGTGTGTCAACATCACACAGTAGCTGTTCTGGTGTGTCAACATCACACAGTAGCTATTCTGGTGTCAACATCACAACATGCTGTTCTGGTGTGTCAACATCACAACAGTTGCTGTTCTGGTGTGTCAACATCACAACAGTAGCTGTTCTGGTGTGTCAACATCACGACAGTAGCTGTTCTGGTGTGTCAACATCACGACAGTAGCTGTTCTGGTGTGTCAACATCACGACAGTAGTTGTTCTGGTGTGTCAACATCACAACAGTAGCTGTTCTGGTGTGTCAACATCACAACAGTAGCTGTTCTGGTGTGTCAACATCACAACAGTAGCTGTTCTGGTGTGTCAACATCACAACAGTTGCTGTTCTGGTGTGTCAACATCACAACAGTAGCTGTTCTGGTGTGTCAACATCACAACAGTAGCTGTTCTGGTGTGTCAACATCACAACAGTAGCTGTTCTGGTGTCAACATCATGACAGTAGCTGTTCTGGTGTGTCAACATCACGACAGTAGCTGTTCTGGTGTGTCATCATCACAACAGTAGCTGTTCTGGTGTGTCAACATCACAACAGTAGCTGTTCTGGTGTCAACATCATGACAGTGTGACTGGATAAATATTGCTTAAACTTGTATATCTGTTAACACTGCCATTCCTTCACAGTGTCTTCATACAGAATAAGAGATGTTATCTGGGCTCCGATCGTTTCAGAACCCAGCTCTCTCTAGCTTTACTCTCCCCTACCCCCCACCCCTGCCTGCAGGATGCCACTCACAACACTGCACTATCACCCACAACACTCCACTTAACGCCCACAACACTCCACTTAACGCCCACAACACTCCACTTAACGCCCACAACACTCCACTGGTGGTAAAAGCTCTCGCTTCATACGGTGAGGGGTCCGGGTTCGATTCCCGGCGAATGGGTGGAAACATCGGACGTGTTTCCTTACACTGGTTGTCTATGTTCACCCATCAGTAAAATGGGTACCTGGGTGTTAGTCGACTGGTGTGGGTCGCATCCTGGGACAAAACTGACCTAATTTGCCCGAAATGCTCAGCATAACAAGGGGCTTTCTATACAGTAGTGTCATTGATGTCAGCTAGGACTGTATACCTTGTACATGTACTTGTAGTAAATAAAGATATTATTTATTTATATTATTATTATTTAGTACCCGCGTCTCACCTCCCCGTGAATCGAACCTGGGTCCCTTCGGTTGTGAGCCAAGCACTCTACTACTATTACCAAGTAATACCTATTATTATTAACACATCGGCCGTTTCCCACCAAGGCAGGGTGGCCCGACAAAGAAAAACTTTCATCATCATTCACTCCATCACTGTCTTGCCAGAGGCATGCTTACACTACAGCTACAAAACTGCAACATTAACACCCTCCTTCAGAGTGCAGACACTCTACTTAGTATTTTTACCAGACAAATATTCTACATATTTCATTTTTCGTTTTCCCCACAAGATTTTCCTAAGACCCATGATTATGTGTACTCTAGAACCCATGATTATGTGTACTCTAGAACCCATGATTATGTGTACTCTAGAACCCATGATTATGTGTACTCTAGAACCCATGATTATATGTACTCTAGAACCCATGATTATGTGTACTCTAGAACCCATGATTATATGTACTCTAGAACCCATGATTATATGTACTCTAGAACCCATGATTGTGTACTTTAGAACCCATGATTATGTGTACTCTAGAACCCATGATTATGTGTACTCTAGAACCCATGATTATGTGTACTCTAGAACCCATGATTATATGTACTCTAGAACCCATGATTATGTGTACTCTAGAACCCATGATTGTGTACTCTAGAACCCATGATTATGTGTACTCTAGAACCCATGATTATATGTACTCTAGAACCCATGATTATGTGTACTCTAGAACCCATGATTATGTGTACTCTAGAACCCATGATTATGTGTATTCTAGAACCCATGATTATGTGTACTCTAGAACCCATGATTATGTGTACTCTAGAACCCATGACTATGTGTACTCTAGAACCCATGATTATGTGTACTCTAGAACCCATGATTATGTGTACTCTAGAACCCATGATTGTGTACTCTAGAATACATGATTATACGTACTTTAGAACCCATGATTGTGTACTCTAGAACCCATGATTATACGTACTCTAGAACCCATGATTGTGTACTATAGAACCCATGATTATACGTACTCTAGAACCCATGATTGTGTACTCTAGAATCCATGATTATGTGTACTCTAGAACCCATGATTATACGTACTCTAGAACCCATGATTATGTGTACTCTAGAACCAATGATTATACGTACACTAGAACCCATGATTATGTGTACTCTATAACCCATGATTATACGTACTCTAGAACCCATGATTATGTGTACTCTAGAACCCATGATTATGTGTACTCTAGAACCCATGATTATACGTACACTAGAACCCATAATTGTGTACTCTAGAACCCATGATTGTGTACTCTAGATCCCATGATTATACGTACTCTAGAACCCATGATTGTGTACTCTAGAACCCATTAATATACGTACTTTAGAACCCATGATTGTGTACTCTAGAACCCATGATTATGTGTACTCTACAACCCATGATTATACGTACTCTAGAACCCATGATTATGTGTACTCTAGAACCCATGATTATACGTAAACTAGAACCCATGATTGTGTACTCTAGAACCCATGATTATGTGTACTCTAGAACCCATGATTATACGTACACTAGAACCCATGATTGTGTACTCTAGAATCCATGATTATATGTACTCTAGAACCCATGATTGTGTACTCTAGAACCCATGTTTATACGTACACTAGAAACCATGATTGTACGTACACTAGAACCCATGATTGTGTACTCTAGAACCCATGATTGTGTACTCTAGAACCCATGATTGTTTACTCTAGAACCCATGATTATACGTACACTAGAACCCATGATTATATGTACCCTAGAACCCATGATTGTTTACTCTAGAACCCATGATTATATGTACTCTAAAACCCATGATTGTTTACTCTAGAACCCATGATTATATGTACTCTAAAACCCATGATTGTTTACGCTAGAACCCATGATTATGTGTACTCTAGAACCTTTGATTATATATACTCTAGAACCCACGATGGTGGATGTTACAGTTCTGGAGGTGGGAAGTACAGTGCCTGTACTCTGAGGGAGGGGTGGTGGATGTTACAGTTCTTGCAAGAAAACCATTGCATGAATGATGGTGAGTGTTCCTTTTTAAAAGATAATATTTTTTGAGTATTGTCGGGGTGTTGTACATCTTCATGTATGTGATGGGGTGTTGTACATCTTCATGTACGTGATGGGGTGTTGTACATCTTCATGTACGTGATGGGGTGTTGTACATCTTCATGTACGTGATGGGGTGTTGGACATCTTCATGTACGTGATGGGGTGTTGTACGTCTTCATGTACGTGATGGGGTGTTGTACGTCTTCATGTACGTGATGGGGTGTTGTACGTCTTCATGTACGTGATGGGGTGTTGTACGTCTTCATGTACGTGATGGGGTGTTGTACGTCTTCATGTACGTGATGGGGTGTTGTACGTCTTCATGTACGTGATGGGGTGTTGTACGTCTTCATGTACGTGATGGGGTGTTGTACGTCTTCATGTACGTGATGGGGTGTTGTACAGTCTTCATGTACGTGATGGGGTGTTGTAATGACTTCATGTACGTGATGGGGTGTTGTACATCTTCATGTACGTGATGGGTGTTGTACATCTTCATGTACGTGATGGGGTGTTGTACATCTTCATGTACGTGATGGGGTATTGTACGTCTTCATGTACGTGATGGGGTATTGTACATCTTCATGTACGTGATGGGGTATTGTACATCTTCATGTACGTGATGGGGTGTTGTACATCTTCATGTACGTGATGGGGTGTTGTACATCTTCATGTACGTGATGGGGTATTGTACATCTTCATGTACGTGATGGGGTATTGTACGTCTTCATGTACGTGATGGGGTGTTGTACATCTTCATGTACGTGATGGGGTGTTGTACATCATGTACGTGATGGGGTGTTGTACATCTTCATGTACGTGATGGGGTGTTGTACATCTCCATGTACGTGATGGGGTGTTGTACATCTTCATGTACGTGATGGGGTGTTGTACGTCTTCATGTACGTGATGGGGTGTTGTACATCTTCATGTACGTGATGGGGTGTTGTACGTCTTCATGTACGTGATGGGGTGTTGTACGTCTTCATGTACGTGATGGGGTGTTGTACGTCTTCATGTACGTGATGGGGTGTTGTACGTCTTCATGTACGTGATGGGGTGTTGTACGTCTTCATGTACGTGATGGGGTGTTGTACGTCTTCATGTACGTGGAACACAAACGAGGTGAGGATAGGTTAAGACGCAGGTGTTGCCAACTTTTTCTAAGCCACCCACCCTACGTAATGTTTGATTAATGCTGTACCACCTACGTAATGTTTGATTAATGCTGTACCACCTACGTAATGTTTGATTAATGCTGTACCACCTACGTAATGTTTGATTAATGCTGTACCACCTACGTAATGTTTGATTAATGCTGTACCACCTACGTAATGTTTGATTAATGCTGTACCACCTACGTAATGTTTGATTAATGCTGTACCACCTACGTAATGTTTGATTAATGCTGTACCACCTACGTAATGTTTGATTAATGCTGTACCACCTACGTAATGTTTGATTAATGCTGTACCACCTACGTAATGTTTGATTAATGCTGTACCACCTACGTAATGTTTGATTAATGCTGTACCACCTACGTAATGTTTGATTAATGCTGTACCACCTACGTAATGTTTGATTAATGCTGTACCACCTACGTAATGTTTGATTAATGCTGTACCACCTACAAAATGTTTGATTAATGCTGTACCACCTACAAAATGTTTGATTAATGCTGTACCACCTACAAAAGTATCACATTTGAAGATGAAGACATCCAATTTCTAATTTTTGAATCGCAAATTGAACCAAATTCTACAATACTGCGGGTGAACAAATTGAACTAAAAAAATAAACTTTGAAATGCCATCTCGTACCCCGAGCGTACCTCCCAAGGGATGAGGGTCCTCCCTGGGGCTGCGTGCCCCCCAGGTTAGGAACCCCTGAGTCACAGAGTAAGTACATTGTGAGCAATGGTGGTTGAGGTACAGAGCGAGTTTTGAATGGTTTGCTCACTATCTTGCAAATTTTCTTTTGAGATGTGTTACGTGTGTTGAATTTAAATTTGCTGACAAGGTGTGCACCTCTAGGCATCTGCACACCTTGTGTGCAGATGCCTGCATTACTTATCTCTATGTTCACGCGAACAGTTTTAGGTTAGTTCCCAAACACTGTGTAGAAGGTCTAGTCAGTATTGCATATAAGTTTAGCTGTTGTTATGCAACTTGATAGTCATCATCACGACCTCGCTATTGACTGACTTAGTGTTGTACAAGCAGATCTGCCTTGCACATCACCAAAGTGCCATCTGCAAAACAAAATTGCTTGAGACAATAGGAAGGTCATTAATGTAGAAGCCTAGTAGAAGGCCTAAGATACTGCACTAAGGCCTAGTAGAAGGCGTAGGATACCGCTCTGATGCCTAGTAGAAGGCGTAGGATACCCCCCTGATGCCTAGTAGAAGGCTTGTGATACCCCCCTGATGCCTAGTAGAGGGCTTAAGATACCGCCATGAGGCACTCTTGATTAGCCAAGATGTTGAGTCAGTGTCATTAATAGTGAGATATTGATGACTCTTAATGCTTTATCATACATATTGATGACTCTTAATGCTTTATCATACATATTGATGACTCTTAATGCTTTATCATACATATTGATGACTCTTAATGCTTTATCATACATATTGATAACTCTTAATGCTTTATCATACATATTGATGACTCTTAATGCTTTATCATACATATTGATGACTCTTAATGCTTTATCATACATTTTGATGACTTTTAATGATTTATCATACATTTTGATGACTCTTAATGCTTTATCATACATATTGATGACTCTTAATGCTTTATCATACATTTTGATGACTCTTAATGCTTTATCATACATTTTGATGACTCTTAATGGTTTATCATACATATTGATGACTCTTAATGCTTTATCATACATATTGATGACTCTTAATGCTTTATCATACATATTGATGACTCTTAATGCTTTATCATACATATTGATGATTCTTAATGCGTTATCATACATATTGATGACTCTTAATGCTTTATCATACATTTTGATGACTCTTAATGCTTTATCATACATTTTGATGACTCTTAATGCTTTATCAGACACACTGACAGCCATTGTTCTTCATTCTTGATGTTAATGTTCTTCAGTCTTCTCTTGATGTTATTGTTCTTGTTCATTCTTCTCATGATGTGAGTATGCCTGTTCATTCTTCAGGCGAGTGTAGGATGGCACCGTGTAGTGTCAGTAGAGTGTGGCACTGTGTCAGACAGGCACCAGGAAGGAGTGGTTGTTGAATATTGGTGTGACCTATACAGGTGTGTAACCTTGGTTAAGGTGACCTCTGGTATGACACCTGGTGTCTGACACCTGTGGTGCGACACTTGGTGTGTGGCACCTGTGGTATGACACCTGGTGTGGTTCGGGTGCAGGTGTTTTTGGGGGCAAGGCAGCAGGTGCAGCAATAAGAGTGCCACAACTCCCTGGCTGGCACTAGTGCCAAGCTGAGTAGGTGTTGTTCTTACACTGTTTACATCTGACGATGTTCCTTAATCCTACTGGCACTCTCCCCCTGATTGTGACATTGACGAATCTCTTAATAGGTAATATAGAGAGTGTTAGCACACGTCTCAGTTAGTCTACGTCACTACTCTCACTTGTGCTCGATGTTTCGCTTGGTGATGACCTCCACGTTTTCCTCAGATGATGTTTGTAAATAATATCGCCCCTTTGCGGATTGTTAAGCATGTGTATTATTCCAGAATCTCTTTCGAAGTTCACTGCATCTGGATTTGATGGAATAACTTATCAGCGGCCTGGACGTCCGGGGGTATGGGCCTCACCGTCTAGCTTCCGCTAGGCGCCCGTACTTACCTGCCATCTGACTCAGTGGATAAAGTACTGTGTACTCTGATGCCGAGTGTGCAGGTTCGAGTCCTGCTGTGGACCGGGAGATAATGTTTGTATACTATATATATATATATATATATATATATATATATATATATATATATATATATATATATATATATATATATATATATATATATATATATATATGTCATGCCGAATAGGTAAAACTTGCTATTTTGGCTTAAATAGCAACGTTCTTCTTGCCGAATAAAGCAAGCGAAAATTTGTGTATGCAATAATTAAGCAAAAATCATTCTGAACCTAACGAAAAAAATATATTTCATTGTGTTTGTTTATTATTAAATTATTGTAAGCTTATCTAAAATATATTTAGATAGATTAGGCTAAATTAAATTTATCTTGTTATAATAAGGTTAGATAAGTTTTCTAAGGTTCTTTTGGTACAAAATTATTAATTTTTACAATAACATAAATGAAAAAAATATCTTTAAACGTATAAAAGAAAATTTTAGAAAGAACATTAAATGAATTCTTGGTAATTGACCAGTTTTACCTATTCGGAACGACATATATCTATATATATAATAGTTTACGTATGAGTCGTGTACTCTCCTGCT
The DNA here is from genome assembly GCA_009830355.1 of Cherax destructor. Lineage (NCBI taxonomy): Eukaryota > Metazoa > Arthropoda > Malacostraca > Decapoda > Parastacidae > Cherax > Cherax destructor. The sequence continues at coordinate 252,151 of WNWK01001715.1, forward strand.
TGCGTGACACTGTACACACACACACACACACATATATATATATAGTATATATATATATATATATATATAAGTATATATATATATATAGTATATATATATATATATATATATATATATATAGTATATATATATATATATATATATATATATATATATATATATATATATATATATATATATATATATATATATATATATATATATATATATATATATATATATATATATATATATATATATATATATATTATTGTAACCACGAACGAGTGGTATTGATCAATAACAACATTGCGACTAGCCAAGGATTCGAACCCATGCTGTTTTGGCCCGCCTCATAGTGAGCGAAAACCCATGACGCTCTAACCCACAGGACCACGCAATACTACAAGAATGACGCACCCATTCAAGCTAGGTGTTTTACCGTCATCCGAGGAAATACGGTGGTGTGGATGCCTCTGAGCTAATGTCATTCTAACTCCCTGTTTGGTGTACTAGCCCCACGAGCATTGTTTTATATTATTGTAACCACGAACGAGTGGTATTGATCGTGGAGATTGAAATAGCTTGAATCCCTGCTTGAGGCTCACTGACGTGCCCGGGCTGGGAAAGAGACATGGCTTGTGAACCAGGCTGCCCACTCTATGTGGCATTTGTGTGGCCGAGTGGTCTAAGCGTTGCCTGGGAATCTTGTCCGTCTCAGAAGCAGTATCGAGTCCTGCTGACTGCGATCTTTCTCTCTATCTCTCGATATGTATGTATGTTGCAGTTTTATAACTGTAGTGTAAAGCACCCCTCTGGCAAGACAGTGATGGAGTGATTGATGATGAAAGTTTTTCTTTTTCGGGCCACCCTGCCTTTGTGGGAATCGGCCTGTGTTAATAATATATATATATATATATATATTTTTTTTTTTAATTTTTTATTAACACATCGGCCGATTCCCACCAAGGCAGGGTGGCGAAAAGAAAACTTTCATCATCATTCACTCCATCACTCTTGCCAGAGGGTGCTTACACTACAGTTATAAAACTGCAACATTAACACCCTCCTTCAGAGTGCCGGCACTGTACTTCCCATCTCCAGAACGTGACGTACAGACAGACATCTTGTACGTAAGATATATATATTAAACAATTGATTCACTTACTGTCAGCAATCTTCCGCTGATGACTGTCTGATAGAATAAGAAGGAATAAAATAGACCTGGATGTTACACATGTCATGACATGCTATGCTACACATGACATGACATGCTATGTTGCACATGTCATGACATGCTATGTTACATGTTATGACGTGTTATGTTACACATGTTATGATACACATGTCATGACATGTTACACATGTCATGACATGTTACACATGTCATGACATGCTATGTTACACATGTTATTATATGTTACACATGTCATGACGCAATGTTACACATGTCATGACGCAATGTTACACATGTTATGACATGCTATGTTACACATGTTATGACATGCTGTTACACATGTTATGACATGCTATGTTACACATGTTATGACATGCTATGTTACACATGTTATGACATGCTATGTTACATATATACTATGTTACACATGTTATGACATGCTGTTACACATGTTATGACATGCTATGTTACACATGTTATGACATGCTATGTTACACATGTTATGACATGCTATGTTACATATATACTATGTTACACATGTTATGACATGCTATGTTACACATATTATGCTGGGTGAGTGAGGCGGGGTGGGTGAGTGAGGCGGGGTGGGTGAGTGAGGCGGGGTGGGTGAGTGAGGCGGGGTGGGTGAGTGATGCAGGGTTGGGGAGGTAGGGTGGGGCTGGCGCCGACCCAGCATCACCAACACCATGCTAGTGCTGCAGCCGGATACCCAAGATCACCACACTGTCACCACCACTACACCACCACCATTACTACTACACCACCACCACCACTACACCACCACCACCACTACACCACCACCATTACTACTACACCACCACTACACCACCACCACTACACCACCACCACTACACCACCACCACCACTACACCACCACCACCACTACACTACACCGCCACTACACCACCACCACCACTACCACCACCATTACTACTACATCACCACCACCACCACCACTACACCACCACATTTACTACCCAGCATCACCACCACCATGCTAGTGTTGCAGCCGGATACCCAAGATCACCAGTCACCACCACTACACCACCACCACTACACCACCACCATTACTACTACACCACCACCACCACTACACCACCACCATTACTACTACACCACCACCACCACTACAACACCACCACCACCACTACACCACCACCACTTCACGACCACCACCACTACACTACCACCGCCACTACACCACCACTACACCACCACTACACCACCACCACCATTACTACTACACCACCACCATTACTACTACACCACCACCACTACACTACCACCACCACTACACCACCACCACTACACCGCCACCATTACTACACCATCACCACTACACCACCACCATTACTACCCAGCATCACCACCACCATGCTAGTGCTGCAGCCGGATACCCAAGATCACCAGTCACCACCACTACACCACCACCACTACACCACCACCACTACACCACCACCACCACCAGTACACCACCACCACCACTACACTACCACCACCACTACACCACCACCACCACTACACCACCACCACCATAACTACTACACCACCACCACTACACCATCACTACTACACCACCACTAGACTACACCTCCACTACACCACCACTACCACTATTTCACCACTACACCACCATTACCACTACACCACCACCACTAAACTACCACCACCATTACCACTACCACTACACCACTACCATACCACCACCAGCACTACCACTAAACCACCACTACTACACTACAACACCACCACCACTACACTACATCACCACTACTACCACTACACTACACCACCACCACTACACCACCACCACTACGCCACCACCACTACACCACCACCACTACCATTACTACTACACCACCACCACTACACTACCACCACCACTACACCACCACCACCATTACTACTACACCACCACCACCACCACTACACCACCACCATTACTACTACACCACCACCACTACACCACCACCATTACTACACCACCACCACCACCATTACTACTACAACACCACCACTACACCACTAGACTACACCTCCACTTATAATGATGTGTTATTTGGCGTTTTGGAGGCGTGGTTGAAATGATAAGGCTTCGGAGGCTTCTTACTTTATTTGTAATAAAGGTGCTGGTACACAGGCTGCGTGTCTGTGGCCAT
>WNWK01001716.1:0-102500 GCA_009830355.1 Cherax destructor
AAAAGGCAATAAATGACATGCCCATGCACTCCGCTCCAGGCCCAGACTCATGGAACTCCGTGTTCATCAAGAACTGCAAAAGCCCTATCACGTGCTTTTAACATCCTATGGAGAGGGACCATGGACACTGGGGTCGTCCCGCAGTTACTAAAAACAACAGACATAGCCCCACTCCACAAAGGGGGCAGTAAAGCAATAGTAAATAACTACAGACCAATAGCGCTAACGTCCCATATCATAAAAATCTTTGAAAGGGTTCTAAGAAGCAAGATCGCCACTCATCTAGATACCCATCAATTACACAACCCAGGGCAGCATGGGTTTAGAGCAGGTCGCTCCTGTCTGTCCCAACTACTGGACCACTACGACCAGGTTCTAGATGCTCTAGAAGACAAACAGAATGCAGATGTTATATACACAGACTTTGCAAAAGCCTTTGACAAGTGTGACCATGGTGTAATAGCACACAAAATGCGTGATAAAGGAATAACAGGAAAAGTTGGTAGATGGATCTATAATTTCATAACAAGTAGAACACAAAGAATAGTAGTCAACAGAGTAAAGTCTGAGGCAGCTAATGTGAAAAGCTTTGTTCCACAAGGCACAGTACTCGCTCCCATCCTGTTCCTCATTCTCATATCGGACATAGACAGGGATATAAGCCACAGTGCTGTGTCTTCCTTTGCAGATGACACCCGAATCTGTATGACAGTGTCCACCGTTGAAGACACTGCAAGACTTCAAGCAGACATAAACCAAATCTTTAAATGGGCTGCAGAAAACAATATGAATTTCAATGATGAGAAATTTCAATTACTCAGATATGGAAAACGTGAGGAAATTAAAATCTCATCGGAGTACAAAACTAATTCTAACCACACAATAGAGCGAAAAACTAATGTCAAAGACCTAGGAGTGATCATGTCAGAGGATCTCACCTTCAAGGACCATAACACCGTAGCAATCGCATCTGCTAGAAAAATGACAGGATGGATAATGAGAACCTTCAAAACCAGGGATGCAAAGCCCATGTTGACACTTTACAAATCGTTTGTTCTATCTAGGCTGGAATATTGCTGCACACTAACTGCACCTTTCAAGGCAGGTGAAATTGCTGACCTTGAAAATGTGCAGATAACCTTCACGGCACGCATAACTGCGATAAACCACCTCAATTACTGGGAACGCTTGAAGTTTCTAAACCTGTACTCCCTAGAACGCAGGCGGGAGAGATACATTATTATATACACGTGGAAAATTCTCGAGGGATTAGTACCAAACTTACACACGAAAATCACTCCCTACGAAAGCAAAAGACTCGGCAGACGATGTAACATTTCCCCAATGAAAAACAGGGGCGCCACTAGCACGTTGAGAGACAACACAATAAGTGTCAGGGGCCCAAGATTGTTCAACTGCCTCCCAGCATACATAAGGGGGATTACCAACAAACCCCTGGCTGTCTTCAAGCAGGCACTGGACAGGCACCTAAAGTCGGTACCTGACCAGCCAGGGCTGTGGTTCGTACGTTGGACTGCGTGCGGCCAGCAGTAACAGCCTGGTTGATCAGGCTCTGGTCCAACATGAGGCCTGGTCACAGACCGGGCCGCGGGGGCGTTGACCCCTGGAATTCTTTCCAGGTAAACTCCAGGTATATTATCACTGTCACAATAATCCACTGGGAATTTATAAATTTCTGTAAACAAATAGCAAAACCTTATAGGGACGTACACCACAAATAGTATGTCTTTACCAGCTTTAACGTGATATATCTATCAATAAGTCGCATGTATATTCTCAATGCAAGGGATGAGATTAATAATTGAGACCAGTAGCACCTGAAGGGTGTTCCCATGCAAGGCAATGCAAGAGAGGGAACCGCTTAGTAGTGAGTGGGTGAACCAACTGACTCTTGTAGTCCACAGTGATCAGAGGTCAGGTAAGGTACGTGAAATACACATAATATAAGATCCTAACCAAAATATACAATAATATAATATTCACAATGGAGGTGTCAGAGATTATGTTTATATACCATGGTATTTGTTGTGTCAGGTAATATTATAAAGTTAACCGTCTCCAATCTAGCTATCAATGGAGATCTTTACGATATAATATTAAGTAGAACCACTGTACAAAATGTTCTTTAACTGAATCTTTAGTCAAAGATGCAACAGTCACTCACACATGATGAGTGGCACTGCCCAGTACTGTCTTCATGGCAGTATGTCACTCGCACAGGATGAGTGGCACTGCCCAGTACTGTCTTAATGGTAGTATGTCACTCACACAGGATGAATGGCACTGCTACTCACCCTTCAGGACCCCCAAAAAACAACAATACAACACTTACTCTTGAGATCTGCTTCTCAAAGTGTAGGACATCAGACATGTCCCTGAGCGCTGTGTCCACGGAGGCTCCCAGCAGCTGGGTGACAGTCACCATGAGGTTGAGGTAGGCTTCTCTGTACTGCTGGTCACCGGGGTTGATGAAGTACTCTCGTCCAGGCAACCCCAGCTCTGGCTGGTCCAGCTGACTCAACCAAACGCGTACAATAGTGAATTTGTTGTACAGTTAAAAAAAGGGCACAAAGGCCACGGTGATACAATGATAAATAAGCAAAATAATCATTAAAGAACAAAGGTCACAATACCTTGACTGGAACGATGCACAAATAACCCGACTTGCACCATTTATAAAGTCAATACCTTTTTTTTTATCACATATAATGTCGTAGGACCCTTTTAAATTTAAGTTAAGGTCATTTTTTGCAGAGGAAAATCTAATTGTACAGTTATGTGTGTGTTGTGTGATCCAGAGAGACCCACTCCAGCACATTACCACTGAGGAAGGTCTTAAAACCAGAGCGAAACACACCCACGTACCTGTATGATGTGGTTGGACGAGTTAGTGATGTCAGCAGCGACCCACTCGGAGATGAGGATGTCGTTGTTGTAGTTCCTGAGGCGAGCCATCTGTCGCACCCAGTCGTAGCCTGTGTCGTTCCAGGCGTCGCCCTCCAGCACCGGCCACCCACCCAGCTCATGCAGAAGGTCCAGCAGCGGCTTGGCGTCCAGAGCCTCGATGGCTTCTGCAGCAGCAGCAGCACGGGGATGTAGTTAGCGCTCTGCAATTCTTATTTATTATAGTTTTAAGTAACCCCTAAATCCCTAAGGGACCTACAGCAGCTAGGGTACGAGACGTAAGGAGCATTGTACCGTGGAAGATCAGTGACCAAGTGTGAGGAAGCAATAGTAATAGTCTGACTATGACTGAGACAGCAATAGCAATAGTCTGACTATGATTGAGGCACTAATAGTCATAGTCTAACTATGACTGAGACAGCAATAGCAATAGTCTGACTATGATTGAGGCACTAATAGTCATAGTCTAACTATGACTGAGGCAGCAATAGTAATAGTCTGACTATGAATGAGGCATCAATAGTCATAGTCTGACTATTATTATGCTCCATACATAATGTCAGTTTCCGGGATTGTTCTGAAACAGGACGCGTATTATTCCTGGTCAGTCAGAGTGGCCAGGAGAGGAGAGTGAGGTCACGGTATGTGTGTGTGTCAGTTTGTGGAGCTCAGCAGCTGCAACAAGATGTCCTAAGACGTCACGGTTTGTTTTATTGTAGGGATGGCGTATTTTTGTAAGTTTATACCATAGGTTATTTTATGGTTTTAAGTGCTCTCATGTTTACCTGTAAGACCCTAGTCTGCAGAGGCCTGTGAGCTAACGTGAATGAGTAAAGATAATGTTGTATATAGAGTAGATTGTAGGTTGTATATATTTATTATTAATATGTATTTTTGTATAATACATTGACCATTTAAATTTATGTTTCATAATTTGTATGAAGGTACATGCTGGTCCTAGAGTGGTTCCTTTTTCTCTTTTAAATAATATAAATGCCCCTAGACTAGGCAGGTCGTTTACCCTTTAGGAGCCACGACTTTTGTTAAGGTTACTCAGCCAAAATAGCGTAACACTATGAATGAGGCAGCAACAGTCATAGTCTGACTACAATACCTGACATAATATAATCCATGATAAATGTTAAGTAATATATTACTTTAAAGATCAGCAATAATATAGAGTGGTCGTTGGCCATAGATAAACGACATACAAAGAAAAACAAAAGCATTTTGAACTGTAGTTCTTCTAGCTGTCGAGGAGAGAAATTGAACCACGACACTGAGGACCTAAATACTTACTAATTTTAGGAGAGTTCGTAAAGATAGTCTCTGTCTCTGTGGCTGTGGCTGTGCCTGGGCCTCACCTGTGTTCATACATCCAGCGTAGAGAGTCTTCACAGCCAGGGTGATGTTGTTGTCTGTGTCAAGGGGCGGCTCCTCTAGCAGTGACCTCAAAACGTCGTCCAAGTCTTCCTTAAGACGCTCGAAGGTGTTGTCTACAGCCTGGTGGTGGTGGTGGTGGTGGTGGGTTACTAGTAGTGGTGGTGGTGGGTTACTAGTAGTGGTAGTGGTGGGTTACTAGTAGTGGTGGTGGTGGGTTACTAGTAGTGGTGGTGGTGGGTTACTAGTAGTGGTGGTGGTGGGTTACTAGTAGTGGTGGTGGTGGGTTACTAGTAGTGGTGGTGGTGGGTTACTAGTAGTGGTGGTGGTGGGTTACTAGTAGTGGTGGTGGTGAGTTACTAGTAGTGGTGGTGGTGGGTTACTAGTAGTGGTGGTGGTGGGTTACTAGTAGTGGTGGTGGTGGGTTACTAGTAGTGGTGGTGGTGGTGGTGGGTTACTAGTAGTGGTGGTGGTGGTGGTGGTGGGTTACTAGTAGTGGTGGTGGTGGTGGTGGGTTACTAGTAGTGGTGGTGGTGGGTTACTAGTAGTGGTAGTGGTGGGTTACTAGTAGTGGTGGTGGTGGGTTACTAGTAGTGGTGGTGGTGGGTTACTAGTAGTGGTGGTGGTGGTGGTGGGTTACTAGTAGTGGTGGTGGTGGGTTACTAGTAGTGGTGGTGGTGGGTTACTAGTAGTGGTGGTGGTGGGTTACTAGTAGTGGTGGTGGTGGGTTACTAGTAGTGGTGGTGGTGGGTTACTAGTAGTGGTGGTGGTGGGTTACTAGTAGTGGTAGTGGTGGGTTACTAGTAGTGGTGGTGGTGGGTTACTAGTAGTGGTGGTGGTGGTGGTGGGTTACTAGTAGTGGTGGTGGTGGGTTACTAGTAGTGGTGGTGGTGGGTTACTAGTAGTGGTGGTGGTGGGTTACTAGTAGTGGTGGTGGTGGGTTACTAGTAGTGGTAGTGGTGGGTTACTAGTAGTGGTGGTGGTGGGTTACTAGTAGTGGTGGTGGTGGGTTACTAGTAGTGGTGGTGGTGGGTTACTAGTAGTGGTGGTGGGTTTCTAGTAGTGGTGGTGGGTTACTAGTAGTGTTGGTGGGTTTCTAGTAGTGGTGGTGGGTTACTAGTAGTGGTGGTGGTGGGTTACTAGTAGTGGTGGTGGTGGGTTACTAGTAGTCGTGGTGGGTTACTAGTAGAGGTGGTGGTGGGTTACTAGTAGTGGTGATGATGGTGGTGGTGGTGGTGGTGGTGGTGGAGAAGTTACTGAAGTATGAGTGGGAACCACCTGGCAAGACTGAAGTATGAGTGGGAACCATCTGGCAAGACTGAAGTATGAGTGGGAACCATCTGGCAAGACTGAAGTATGAGTGGGAACCATCTGGCAAGACTGAAGTATGAGTGGGAACCATCTGGCAAGACTGAAGTATGAGTGGGAACCATCTGGCAAGACTGAAGTATGAGTGGGAACCATCTAGGAAGACTGAAGTGTGAGGGAGGGGACGCGCGATTATGTGATTTAAGGTCCACATGCGGCTCGCGGGGCCGCCTCTTCTGAATCTCTGGTGTAATACTTTATCATGTTATGACTTGATGAAGGTCTACTCAGAGCGAAACGTTGCCTGTATAAAAGCTTGCTCTACACCGAATCGTAAAGACACGATTGCAGACATATCATACCACGGGTGGGGATTGAACTCGTGGCGAGTGAGTCTTAAAACTTCAGGCCAGCGCGTAAGCCACAGTAGCCAGCTGGTCCAGTGGCCTGGAGTTTTACGACTCACTCGCCACAAGTTCAATCCCCGCTCGTGGTATGGTTTTGTATTAGCTTCTCTAGGAAGCTGAAGGAGGAGGAGCATACTCACTTTGTCTTGCCTGCTGGGGAACTTTCCGTTCCAACGACCGCAAGCGAACTGGTAGAAGTCGTCGCAGGGGTCAGCCGCCGGGTCCATGAGCTGCAACATCAAACTCCCTGCAACACAATACTCAATTATCAACATTATATTTGTATGATGCGCTGCTCTGGTCAGGAAAGGTCGATGGTTCAACCCGTGTGAGCGTCTCAGGTCGTGTCTGACGAAGGACACATCGCAGGGCAACTTTATCCCGTCACTCACCAAAAGACTAACTTTTACAGGAGGGAAAACCAACGGAGATGAGATTTATGATAAAAAGGCTCCGGACATTTGGCCGACGGACTCTTCACCGACGGACTCTTCACCGACGGACTCTTCACCGACGGACACTTCACCGACGGACATTTCACCGAATGGACATATGGTCGAACTGGCCTTCATCACCTTAACCTAACATGACCTGACTTAACCTAACCTAACTAATTATCCGTTCAGCCAAGTGGCTGTCGGCGCAATGTTCGTTCGGTCAATTGTCCTTCTGTCAAATGTCTGTCGGTCAAGTGTTCGTCGGTCATCTGTCCGGCCACGAAAATAAGCTACGTATGACACCAATGGTGGTGAGTGTGAGGTGTGGTGAAGGTTCACTTCATACACTCTTCCTTCACAGCTGCTGGAAAGCCAGTGTCATCACCCTCACTTGTCACTATCATCACCCTGACTGGTCACTATCATCACCCTGACTGGTCACTATCATCACCCTGACTGGTCACTATTCCTTGCAGTGAAGTTCTCACAACGGTCTACCGCTCCATTTAATTCAAATTGAAGTTGTTCATAAAAGTTCACAAAATTATGTAATAAGAGGAAGGCTAGAAGAACCTTCCCAGGACTTCTCCTCTGAGGTTCTTCCCATCTGGGCTTGACCTGCCTTTCCTGACCTGACAAGAGCCGCACGTGTGACCACTCGGCTACAGCAAGTGACACTAGAATTCACAAGACGTGTATATCGTGTACATTATAATGTTTACTTATGTGTCTCTATATTCCTACCAATGCCCGCTGTAATTTAGATGTATCGTGATATTAACAGTTTGACGAGGGAGAACGTGTGTGTGTGTGTACTCACCTATTTGTACTCACCTATTTGTGGTTGCAGGGGTCGATTCATAGCTCCTGGCCCCGCCTCTTCACTGATTGCTGATTTTGTGTGTGTGTTGTGTGTGTGTGTGTGTGTGTGTGAGTGTATGTGTGTGTGTGTGTGATAGTTACTATTTTGTCCTAGGCACATGTCGATTAGACACTAGGCCTGTTGTATGTGTGTGTGTGTGTGTGTATGTGTGTGTGTGTGTGTGTGTGTGTGTGTGTATGTGTGTGTGTGTGTGATAGTTACTATTTTGTCCTAGGCACATGTCGATTAGACACTAGGCCTGTGTGTGTGTGTGTGTGTGTGTGAGTGTGTGTGTGTGTGTGTAAGGAAACACTTCGAAATGTTTCCGCCCCGCCGGGAATTGAACCCGGTGTGTATGTGTGTGTGTGTGTGTGTGCTCACCTATGTGCTATTGCAGGGGTCGAGTCTTTACCCCTTCCCCCAGCTTGCTGCTTGCCGGATTCTCTCCCTCCAATCCACATGGCCCCTATCGTACCTGCAATTAAAACTGTGTGAAGGCTGCCTCCACCACTTCTTCAACGAGATTATTCCACTTCCTGACCACCCTGAGACTGAAGAAATACTTCCTGACATCCCTGTGGCTCATCTGTGTCCCGGAGTACCTGTTTCTTTCAAATAGCCTCTCCCTATCTATTCTATTAATTCCTCTGAAAATTTTGTATGGTGTTAATATGTCTCCCTGGTTATTCTGTCTTCCAATGTCGTTACATTAATTCTGTTAGCGTCTCCTCATAGGTCAGACCTCTAAGCTCTGCAACAAGCATCGTTGCATACTTTTGCACTCTCTTCAGTTTCTTCACCTTGCTTAGTTTATTCCACTTTCGAATCAAGTGAGTGAGGAAATGCTTTTTACTATACCTATGATATTTCTGTATTTAGCTTCTATGTGTGTGTGTGTGTATGTGTGTGTGTGTGTGTGTGTGTGTGTGTGTGTGTGCGTGTAGAGCAGAGAGGAACTTTAAGGAGACCTGTGTACACACCTCGTTCATGCAACACTAGTCTGTAATGTTCTTCCAAGTTTAATCCAGACACTTTCTGGAACACTGACTCGTTGAGGGACACTGAGGTGTTGAGTCCGGTGATATTGGTTACAAACACAGACCATCCACTGCTTCTAGTCTGAGGGGTCGTGGTGCTCTCGGAGTCAGGGTAGTGGCTACGGTACTCGCTAGACACGGGAATGCTCGATGTTGTCAGAGGTTCTGTAGTCGTCGACGCCAGCGGCACCGTTGTGGTTAAAGGCGCCAGTGACGTAACATTGGCTGCAATCTGATAGTCTGGCGTGTGCAGAGTCACGTCAATGAAATTTGGGTGGGACTGGTTAGTCGTCGGCAGGAAGTCGTCCGTGTTTTCCGTGTGTTTCAGCTGGACGTCAAAGTCTTCCACGTCATCTATGCTCGTGTCCACTTTGAGCATGTCTGAGATCTCCTCGTATATAGGCTTGGTTGTGGTCATCAGCACACCGTCGTCATCCTCAGGGTTGTCCTTCACCGTGTCGTCATCTTTATCTTCGACGTCTATAGCATTCATAGATTTTCTTGGATCGAGAGATTTGCTGTCTTTCTTTTTTAATACTCTTGGGTCATTGTTTTCGTCAACAAGTTTGACGTAGTCTGTTCTGTGAGAGTTAGACTCATCAGCAGAAATGTCTGTGTCATTTTCGTAGAGAAAAGATATCATCGTTGAGGAAAATTGGTGAACACCTAAAGTAACTTGATCGTGGCTGCGGTTCTGGATTATAGAATTGACCTTGAATGGATCCTCCAGAGCATTGGATCCTTGAGCACCTTTTAAAAGAGCAAGGATAGCTTTTCCATCATCCTTTAAGGTCAGAATTTCTTTTGACTCCCCGACTAGAGGTACCAAAGACTGGTCCTCCATAGGTTCCATTACTACTGGTCCCTGAAATTCAAGAACTTTATGTCCTCTCTCATTGGGGGGCGAAGACATATTTTCTTGTTCATTACTCTCTTCTAAAGGATCCTTTGATTCCTCTTGTGGATCATGGTGGGACTCACGCAACTGAGGCAGCGGGTGCATAAAGAAATGTTCCTCGGTAATCTCTCCGTCAAGGAGAGGCGTCGCCACGATGCTCTCCTGGTCAGGTAAGTTGTGCAATGTTCTTGACACATCCGATGATTTATGCTTTACCAGCAACCTTCCACCTAGAGCTGGATGCATCTCATGGCTGGACTCTGTCCCTGGGTCTGCTGCTTCCTCCCCTGCTGCCTCTATGGCGAGTTGAGGCATTATCTCCCCAGCAACTACGTAGGTTTTAAGTGTGATAGAACTCTCTTGGGGCTGTGTCGTAGGTTTCTGGTTCTCTTCTTCAGTAAAGGTTTTCACAATGGATGGAACTTCTATTTCTGGGGCACTCTCGTATTTCAGCGTTTCTCCTGCAAGCGAGGAGTAGTCCAAGACCTTATGTAATGGATGTTCCTCCTCTGACTCACCCAGTAATGGTTTAGTGTCTGCAGAAGTGTGATCTGCACGTCCTGCCACGATCACCGAGTGTTGCATTGTTGCGGTTTCATGTGTAGGTTGGGACGACTGCACATTCTGGACGTCCTTGTCATCTTCTGATGTCACATGTGACTGCTGTGTTCCGTCTTTTCTTGATTTTGCCATATTGCTTCTCTCAGTAAGATTAATGAACCCTGGGAAATCACTTGACCGTGGGACATTATTGGCCCCTAAAACATAAGTGGAGTCTGTGACATCAGTGGACCACGCTACACCACTGGAGTCTGAGACACGACTGGAATCTGAAACGTGACTCAAGCCTGAGAGGAGACTGGAGCCTGGGACATGACTGGAGCCTGGGTCACGACTGGAGCCTGGGACATGACTGGAGCCTGGGACGTTGGTTGCAGGAGAGTAGTGACTAATGTCACTAACCTCTTTCGTCAGCAACTTCCTCTCCGAGAGCAGAGTACCTGCCTCCTGGGTGCCGTGGGTGGTGGGTGAGGCCTGGGCGGATAGTGTCGTGGCTTCAAGAGGATCAGCACTGCTGAAAAGATGCTCTTTTAGAGTGCCACCTACTGAGGGTGACACTGGTGCCGGTGGTGAAGGCTCCTCCTCCAACCCCAGTCTCGAAGGTGTGACGGACTCTTTAGGTCGCCAGAGTGCCAGCAGGAGGTGCCAGCTAGGGTGGGAGGTACTACGTGGCTCTCGTGAGCTTGTCACCGGCCTCTCATCTGTGCCTGTGTCTGTAAGAAAAAAATACAGTTACAAATAGGTGAGTACAAATAGGAAGCGTGTCTGTCTGGCTTTCAGAAGACGGAGGATCGAGCCTCCACCACGTCCAGCGCTGAATGACCCACATGGGTTTAGGGCTTAACATGAATTATTATTACAAATATTAGCCTTTAAGGAAGGAGGAGTGTGTTTATGTTGGTGAAAGATTTTTATTCCAAGGAATTAGACCTACATTCTCTTCCTCAGATCAAACTGGATTATCTCCTATTCTTGAAGCGCTATGGGACCCTACAGGTGTAACACGTGTTCATGAATGTTATTGTGTGAGGTGGTGGGAAGACTCGCTCTTAAACCTATGATGGAGAAAGTTGATTAAATAACAAAGTCACAACACCGAGACTGGAACAATACACAGACAACCCGCACGTAGGAAAGAGCAGGTTAAGACGATGTTTCGGTCCGACTTGGACCATTTACAAAGTCACACTAACACACAAGAGTGAGGGAGCCAGTATATATAGACGAGGGGGGGGGGACGGGGACGGGACCAAGAGAGGAAGATAAAGATTATTTATATAAGTGGCTAAACGCTGACGTGGTTTCGTTATATGACTGATGAAAAACTCCATGTGAAATTTCAAGTGTATAAGTATAATAAAAATAATTCATGTTAAGCACTAAGCCCATGTGGGTTATTCAGCGCATTACGTAGTGGAGGCTTGATCCTCCGTCTGATGAGCATCAGAGAGACGCTTCCTGTTAGGTGTCTTAAATAGAGAACGCTAACCATTTGGGCCCCAAAATATGCAGTTTCTTCCAGATGTGTGTCTATCAAAATATATCTAAATATATATCTACTAATTAGTTAAGTGACATGACAAAAATAACGAAACTATGAAACTGGCTAAATAATTTTGAATTATATATATTTATTGAGAGTCAATTCTGGCTCCTGCATTTCTGAGGACATTGATCTCTCTGAGAAGTTTGTTCATTATTTCTGGTCCTGTTCAGTTGTACTTTACCTCGAAGGAGCTAGAATCCTTCCCTTGAACGAATCTACCTGGACTTCCTACTGATTTCTTTAACATTGCAAGCTCCTGATGATGTGTTGATTGCAACATGAAAGGCCTAGAGTTATCATTCAACTCCCCTTGTGGTTGTTTTGCATATATAAACGTGTATGCTAGAAAATGTAAAGAAATCTATGTAAACAAATTAAATATATCAAAATATATTAAAGGACTCTAAAAATATCCACATAAATGTTTCTTATAGATTTAAATATTTACCATGACCCAGATTTTTTCCCCATTATTCTGTGATAGTTCAGATGTTTTTTTCATTCTCTCTCTTTTTTACACAGGGTCTAACAAGGATAGAGTAAGGATTTCTAACTTTATCGACAAGCTAAGAGCTGTTACCTACATCAGCTCATTTGAAAGCATTTTTATTATGTAACATACAAGTATGGAACACGGTGAAGTTGGAGCCATCTGTGAGCCAGCATTTTCATTTGATCAACTGACTGTGTCTCGTTGATATTATGTAGTACAAACATGCTCCAGACTCGAGTCATCCTGGGGATAAATGATCCCAGATGAAGTGATGTTCTGGAGAAGGGTACAGCCAGAGTCAAGTTGCTGCTGGCTGCCCGTCTTGTGGCGTAGAAGCTCACTTCTCGCTGTCCTTGGAGAGGAGCCAAGTGTGGTACCTTGACAATGTTGGCCCCTCTCTCTCTCTTTCCGTTTCTCCGTGTCTCTGTATAAGCCATTGGAATAGTTTTAATAATTATTTCTGCCAGAGGACCAGCTGATGGGATGATCGTGATGTATAACATGAGGGAAAAGAATTTGTTTAGTGTAAACATTGAGAACACTGTAAACACTGAGAACACTGCTGTTCCTGGTGTTATGGGAGTACGTCATGGAGGGTGGAGCGAGACGTGAACCAACTGATAATGATTATAGCTCGGCATAGGTCGAAACTTCGTCTGAATTTTCAGGATAGATAAAATGTCATCTAACGTTTCACGACGATGAAGTTTCATGATGGATAAAAACGTCGTCTAAACTCTCAAGATGATAAAAACGTCTTCTCAACTCTCATGATGGATAAAAACGTCGTCTAAACTCTGAGGATGGATAAAAACGTCGTCTAAACTCTCAGGATGGATACAAACGTCGTCTAAACTCTCAGGATGGATACAAACGTCGTCTCAACTCTCAGGATGGATAAAAACGTCGTCTAAACTCTCAGGATGGATACAAACGTCGTCTCAACTCTCAGGATGGATACAAACGTCGTCTCAACTCTCAGGATGGATACAAACGTCGTCTCAACTCTCAGGATGGATAAAAACGTCGTCTAAACTCTCAGGATGGATAAAAACGTCGTTTTCAACTTTCACGTTAGCTAGAAACATCATCTAAACTCTCAGAAAGGATAAAAACATCATCTAAAGACTCGTGGTGGATAAAAACGTCTCCAAGATGTATGGAACCAAGCGGGGGTCAACTCACGTGTAGGGGCGGGGCTTGTGAGAGGTGCAGCAGCCAATAGCAGAGCCAGGAAGGCCAGTGGGCGGAGTCTGCTTGACCAGGTCATCCTTGACAACACCGTCAAGCAACTCTGTCAAAGAACAAAAGAAAATACATTAACTCAGTAAGCTGTGTTAAGCTTAGAATCGACAGTTGAAGAAACAAAGCTTGGTGAGAAGCAATGTATGGAAGGGCAGCTCTGAATCCTTGGAACAAGAGCGTTATGTTAGGTCTAAGATAGTGTTGCAGCAATAGGGAAAATAATTATAAAAAAATATACATATAAGGTACAACAACAACAACTTAGCTTTAATTTTATGCAACTTAGTTTTATAAAAGTACACGTAACTTTTAATTAGGTTCACCTCAGCCTGTAATTAGGTACACCTCATTATGTAATTAGGTTCACCTTAGCCTGTAATTAGGTACACCTCAGCATGTAATTAGGTTCACCTTAGCCTGTAATTAGGTAAACCTCAACATGTAATTAGGTTCACGTTAGCCTGCATTTAGGTTCACCTTAGCCTGTAATTAGGTTCACCTTATCCTGTAATTAGGTTCACCTTAGCCTGTAATTAGGGTCACCTTAGCCTGTAATTAGATTCACCTTAGCCTGTAATTAGGTTCACCTTAGCCTGTAATTAGGTACACCTCAGCATGCAATTAGGTTCACCTTAGCCATAACTTTCAATTTACCAATTTTATTGAATAAATAGTGATATTATTTTTTTATTCAATACCTAAAGAATGTTTCTTCCGATCGGCTTCAAATTATTATTGACGATGTACCTATTCTATAATAAGAATGATAACACTTACGTTTAGTCCCAGTTGCTGCAAATTTGAAATTAACAAAATAGTTAAAAAAATGGAATTGTTGGAATCAAATCAGTTACTGGAGAATGACTTTTCTGATCGGCTTCAAACCCTAAATACTGGTGTGTCTTAATAGGAAGTATTTTTTTATTAATTTCGGGTTGTGTGGGTGACAATTTACCCCCATTTTCTTTACCAATATTATCAAATTGGAGTTTTTAAACAAATCAAAATAAAAAAAATTCCTTACAGGATTGTGGAGAGTTTTTAAATAGCATATACCGTATTTTCCGGCATATAAGGCGCTCCTTTTTTCTCCTCAAAATGTCTTGGAAAAATCATCCTGCGTCTTATATGCTCAAGGTCAGGGTTCAAGGTCAGGGTCAAGGTCAGACTCAAGGGCGACACATTAGCGTAAAGTAAGAGGGTAATTAACCCTTGACTACAATTACTGATTTACCGACAGATACTTCTGTGATGCGCCTTATATGCCGGAAAATACGGTAAATGGAAAAGAGTAAACTTGAAAACAATCTCTATTTCAAGTTTAACGTAGGAAAACTTTCACATATTTTCGGAACTTTCTTAGCAACACTTTCGTTGCTTTCTTTCACACACATTTCTCATCTATTACTCGAGAATGCCTTATTCGATCGGGTTCAAATTTCCAACACTTTTATAATGTAGCTTGGGCAAGATTCATGGGACTATTTGCGTGTCTAGGTGACCTGTGAACAATGTTATACAGGTGAGTTCTAATTTGTGTCTGCGTATGATAGTTGCAGACAGTCTCCTCTGATAGTCTTCAAATTTAAACACTGGTGGTTCCTACTAAACCAACCACAATCACCACTACCATCATTACCCGGTACAACCACCACTACCATCATTACCCTGTACAACCACCACTACCATCATTACCCTGTACAACCACCATTACCATCATTACCCTGTACAACCACCACTACCATCATTACCCTGTACAACCACCACTACCATCATTACCCTGTACAACCACCATTACCATCATTACCCTGTACAACCACCACTACCATCATTACCCTGTACAACCACCACTATCATCATTACCCTGTACAACCACCACTACCATCATTACCCTGTACAACCACCACTACCATCATTACCCGGTACAACCACCACTACCATCATTATCCGGTAGAACCACCACTACCATCATTACCCTGTACAACCACCACTACCATCATTACCCGGTACAACCACCATTACCATCATTACCCGGTACAACCACCACTACCATCATTATCCGGTAGAACCACCACTACCATCATTACCCTGTACAACCCCCACTTCCATCATTACCCGGTACAAACACCATTACCATCATTACCCGGTACAACCACCATTACCATCATTACCCGGTACAACTACCACTACCATCATTACCCGGTACAACCATCATTACCATGATTACCCTGTACAACCACCATTACCATCATTACCCGGTACAACCACCATTACCATCATTACCCTGTACAACCACCACTACCATCATTACCCTGTACAACCACCACTACCATCCTTTCCCGGTACAACTACCACTACCATCATTACACGGTACAACCATCATTACCATGATTACCCGGTACAACCACCATTACCATCATTACCCGGTACAACCACCTTTACCATCATTACCCTGTACAACCACCACTACCATCATTACCCTGTACAACCATCACTACCATCATTACCCGGTACAACCACCACTACCATCATTACCCGGTACAACCACCACTACCATCATTACCCGGTACAACCACCATTACCATCATTATCCGGTAGAACCACCTTTACCATCATTACCCGGTAGAACCACCATTATCATCATTACCCGGTACAACCACCATTACCATCATTACCCTGTACAACCACCACTACCATCATTACCCGGTACAACCACCATTACCATCATTACCCGGTACAACCACCATTACCATTATTACCTGGTACAACCACCACTAACATTACCCACTACAACCACCACTAACATTACCCACTACAACCACCATCATTACCCAATATAACTACCATTATTGCTACAATCACCATTATTATCCACTACAACCACCACTACCACAATCACAATCACCATTACCCACGACAACCACCACTACCCCCGACACCCAACCACCACCACACACCATCACTGCTACCCACAACCACCACCACCACACACCATCACTGCTACCCACAACCACTACCACACACCATCACTGCTATTCACCACCACTACCACCACACACCATCACTGCTACCCACAACCACCACCACACACCATCACTGCTACCCACAACCACCACCATCACTGCTACCCACAACCACCACCATCACTGCTACCCACAACCACCACCCCACACACCATCACTGCTACCCACAACCACCACCACCAGACACCATCACTGCTACCCACAACCACCACCATCACTGCTACCCACAACCACCACACATCATCACTGCTACCCACAACCACCACACATCATCACTGCTACCCACGACCACCACCATCACTGCTACCCACAACCACCACCACCACACACCATCACTACTACCCACGACCACCACCATCACTGCTACCCACAACCACTACCACAAACACATCGTCACTGCTACCCACAACCACCACCACCACACACCATCACTGCTCACCCACCACACACCACAGCCCCCCACCATCACTGCTACCCACCACACCACCCACACACCATCACTGCTACCCACCACCACCACACACCATCACTGCTCCCACCACCACCACCACCATCCTGCTACCCACCACCACCACACACCATCACTGCTACCCCACCACCACCACCACACCATCACTGCTACCACAACCACCACCACCACACACCATCACTGCTACCCACCACCACCACACACCATCACTGCTACCCACCACCACCACACACCATCACTGCTACCCACAACCACCACCACCACACACCATCACTGCTACCCACAACCACCACCACCATACACCATCACTGCTACCTACAACCACCACCACCACCACCACACACCATCACTGCTACCTACAACCACCACCACCAGCCACCACACACCATCACTGCTACCCACAACCACCACCACCACACACCATCACTGCTACCACCACCACCAACACCATCACTGTACCCACCACCACCACCACACACCATCACTGCTACCTACAACCACCACCACCACCACACACCATCACTGCTACCCACAACCACCACCACCACCACCACACACCATCACTGCTACCCACCACCACCACCACACACCATCACTGCTACCCACCACCACCACCACACACCTATCATGCTGCACCACCCACCACACACCATCACTGCTACCCACCACCACCACCACACACCATCACTGCTACCCACAACCACCACCACCACACACCATCACTGCTACCCACCACCACCACACAGCATCACTGCTACCCACCACCATCACAACATCTTGGGTAGGAGTGTTGTGAGTGAGGCAGCCATGGTGACCACCACAGTCGTACCAGGAAAAAAATAATGATAAAACTTTCTAAGACTGAGTGTAAACCAGATGAGTTTTGTGATGAAACTGAGCTATCTGAAGTCCGCAGTCACCTAGGCCAGGACACAGTCACCTAGGCCAGGACAGTCACCTAGAAGACGACACAGTCACCTGGGTCAGGACACAGTCACCTAGGAGACAGTCAACTCTCTGTCTGGAAGAAACTAGAGTCCTCCATTACAATCCATTTCCCATTTACCTGATCTTATGTCTTCTGATGAAGGTTTCATTCAGTAGCCGAGAGGCCTCGAGCTTACATTCTATCATCCTGTACACACACAACTCGCACATATAAAAAGAGAAGAGCTTACGACGACGTTAGTGTGTGTATTGTTCCAGTCACTGTATTGTGCCTTTTTTTGCTATCATCCTGTAGTTTGTTTACATACTCTCCTCGTGTGTCCTCTCCCCCCCATTCACGCCGCTCTGGCACCTTGCCCCATTTATGGTACGGCAAGACCACTAATGTTTACAGTAAAGACAAAAGCCTAATTTGAACGTGATAGACCGCTCTAGAAACACTAAAAACAGCGTCAATTCACTATCAACTTTAATGCTATTTGAAAAATTTATTAGTCGGTAGTTTCACCATTACAGTTTAAAGAAGAAGGCACAATATCGTGCCTGGGACAATACACAAATATGCCCATTTACAAGTAACATTAATACACGAAGGTGAGGGAGCCAGTGTATTATATAGGAGAGTGTGAGAATGACATCTCTCTTCCCCTCTCCTATATAACACTGGCTCCCTCACCTTCGTATGTTAGTGTGACTTGTAACTGGAACAAGTCGACCGAAACCTCGTCATAAGGTTATCTCTCTCCTATGTGTGGGTTATTTGTGTATAGTCTAGTTTGTGTGCTACTCGGTGCCACAAAGATATTAATGTGTATTACTTATTGTCAATTGCTACCGATGTACCGCTAGATTTCACAACGTTGTAGGTGCCTGAGGCGCCACCGACCCCTCGAAATATAAGTTCGTTGGTACCGTAAGATGTGCACGTTCGCCATAGTTGGGATGAACACAAGCTTACATCAGATGGAGGTTAGGTTAGGTAAGGTTACTCAGGAAACAGGAACAGTGTTACACCAGATGGAGAAGCCATATGAATTTACGTAGATGTTCGGGCTGTTAACCCTGGATTCCTAAGTGTTTCTGAGTGTTCCTGAGTGTTTCTGAGTGTTCCTGAGTATTCCTGAGTATTCCTGAGTGTTTCTGAGTATTCCTGAGTGTTCCTGAGTATTTCTGTGTGTTCCTGAGTATTTCTGAGTGTTCCTGAGTATTTCTGAGTGTTCCTGAGTATTTCTGAGTGTTCCTGAGTATTTCTGGGCGTTCCCCAGTATTTCTGAGTGTTCCTGAGTATTTCTGAGTGTTCCTGAGTATTTCTGAGTGTTCCTGAGTATTTCTGGGCGTTCCGCAGTATTTCTGAGTGTTCCTGAGTATTTCTGAGTGTTCATGAGTATTTCTGAGTGTTCCTGAGTATTTCTGAGTGTTCCTGAGTATTTCTGGGCGTTCCCCAGTATTTCTGAGTGTTCCTGAGTATTTATTACTTCATATCTATAGACCACTGCATCACTATTAAAAGTGGGATGCTAACTGTCAACAGGAGGATCCACTCAACCAAGATGCCGTACTGAAGGAAAGACACAGATATCAGAACATGCTTTTGCTGGGACAAAGTTTAGGTCCGTGTAGGGCTTTGCTTTCTAGATTACCAGTTTATCACTCTAGATCAAGGCTGACTAACCTTTACTAGCCTGTTGGCTCTTATATATAAAGTTTATCCCGACTCTCTCGCGTCCAGTCTCATGAAATTTTTGATACCATAAGATAAGGAAAAGGATTGAATTAACATTTTACTAAAGCTTTCCATAACCAGAGGACTCACGGTAGTGAGAAATAATGTATATGTTCAAAAGTAAATGAAAAAAAAGCATGTAAAAGAGATTTTTTTTTGTATTTTACTCATAAGCGATTTGAAAGAGCAAGCTAGAGCTCTTTTTTTTGCACAGATCAGTTTCACAGGCCAAGAGCTGTTACCCAACCTCTGCTAATTTAAAAGCTCAGCCCTCTCTAAGGGATCCTACCAACCCCCAGGATGCTACCCACAACAGCCAGTTAAGTGAACAGAGGCAGCAGGGGTAAGGAAACATGCCCAACGTTTCCACCCGTACCGGGGATCGAATCACGAACACTCAGTGTGTGAGCTGGGTGCGCTACCAACCAAGCCACTCCACCACAAGCCGACAAGAACGACCTAACACACTTCTTGTCCCGCCACCAGGAGAAACATAAAGGCAGAGTTATGACTGAGTTTTAGCAGCGTCTGGAGTAGCAAGTACTTAAGTAGACTTAAGAAGTACTTAAGTAGTACTTAAGAAGACTTACGTGTATTCGTTAATAACATTATCGTCACGTGACTTTATAAAGCTCTGTACAGAGCGGTGGAACAATGTTCCAGTGAACGTTCTACAGAGTGTGTCGTTCATCATTGTCGTCAGTACGACCGCTGTGTCGTCGTTCTGAAACATTACGCTGGTATCAACATCGTTCTTAGAGACGCCGACAACAACAGACACCAAACTTCAACACTCTTAATAAAACAACAACAAAATAAGTTTTAAATCACGATAAAAAGGTACAAATGGACCATTTGCAAAAAGGAACTTTGCTGAGACGTTTCGACCGTGAAGAGGTTTCTTTATTCAGTGAAGACAGTGGGAGAAGAGTGTGTGGTGAAGAATGTGGGTGAAGAGTGTGTGGTGAAGAATGTGGGTGAAGAGTGTTGGTGAAGTGTGTGGGTGAAGAGTGTGGGTGAAGAGTGTTGGGTGACATTAACCACAGTGCCATGACATTAACTACAGTGCCATGACATTAAACACAGTGCCATGACATTAAACATAGTGCTGTGACATTAACCACAGTGCCATGTCATTAACCACAGTGCCATGACATTAACCACAGTGCTGTGACGTTAACCACAGTGCCATGACATTAACCACAGTGTCATGACATTAACCACAGTGCTATGACATTAAACACAGTGCCATGACATTAACCACAGTGCCATGACATTAACCACAGTGCTGTGATATTAACCACAGTGCCATGACATTAACCACAGTGCTGTGACATTAACCACAGTGTTATGACATTAAACACAGTGCCATGACATTAACCACAGTGCTGTGACATTAACCACAGTGCCATGACATTAACCACAGTGCTGTGACATTAACCACAGTGCTGTGACAATAACCACAGTGCCATGACATTACCCACAGTGCCAGCCCCGGAAGTATAGAGTGGCGTGCCAATAAGAGTGACAGAGGCAGCTGGGCAGAGCAGAGTTCCGTCCATAACTGTCACCGCTGACTTAACCGACTCACTATACCACTGGGAACGAGTGGCGGGAGGGGAGGGAGGGGGGAAGGGGAAGGGGAGGGAGAAGGGAGAGCAGTTGCGGCAGCGGTGGTGGTTTGGTGGTGTAGCGAGGTGGTGTTGGTTGTTGTGGTTGTGATGGTGGTGGTGCTGGTGGTGCTGGTGGTGCTGGTGGTGCTGGTGGTGCTGGTGGTGCTGGTGGTGCTGGTGGTGTTGGTGGTGTTGGTGGTGTTGGTGGTGTTGGTAATGGTGGTGTTGATGCCCTTGTGGCTGGTGCCCTGCCCTTGCAGCTGGTGCCCTGCCCTTACGGCTGGTGCCCTACCCTTGCAGCTGGTGCCCTACCCTTGCAGCTGGTGCCCTACCCTTGCAGCTGGTGCCCTGCCCTTGCAGCTGGTGCCCTGCCCTTACGGCTGGTGCCCTACCCTTGCAGCTGGTGCCCTACCCTTGCAGCTGGTGCCCTACCCTTGCAGCTGGTGCCCTGCCCTTGCAGCTGGTGCCCTGCCCTTACGGCTGGTGCCCTACCCTTGCAGCTGGTGCCCTACCCTTGCAGCTGGTGCCCTACCCTTGCAGCTGGTGCCCTACCCTTGCAGCTGGTGCCCTGCCCTTGCAGCTGGTGCCCTACCCTTGCAGCTGGTCCCCTACCCTTGTAGCTGGTCCCCTACCCTTGCAGCTGGTGCCCTACCCTTGCAGCTGGTGCCCTACCCTTGCAGCTGGTGCCCTACCCTTGCAGCTGGTGCCCTGCCCGTGCAGCTGGTGCCCTATCCTTGCAGCTGGTCCCCTACCCTTGTAGCTGGTCCCCTATCCTTGCAGCTGGTGCCCTACCCTTGCAGCTGGTGCCCTGCCCTTGCAGCTGGTGCCCTACCCTTGCAGCTGGTGCCCTGCCCTTGCAGCTGGTGCCCTACCCTTGCAGCTGGTGCAATACCCTTGCAGCTGGTGCCCTACCCTTGCAGCTGGTGCC
Source organism: Cherax destructor (assembly GCA_009830355.1). Lineage (NCBI taxonomy): Eukaryota > Metazoa > Arthropoda > Malacostraca > Decapoda > Parastacidae > Cherax > Cherax destructor. The sequence continues at coordinate 21,804 of WNWK01001716.1, forward strand.
CTGCCCTTGCAGCTGGTGCCCTACCCTTGCAGCTGGTGCCCTACCCTTGCAGCTGGTGCCCTACCCTTGCAGCTGGTGCCCTACCCTTGCAGCTGGTGCCCTACCCTTGCAGCTGGTGCCCTACCCTTGCAGCTGGTGCCCTACCCTTGCAGCTGGTGCCCTGCCCTTGCAGCTGGTGCCCTCCCCATGCAGCTAGTGCCCTGCCCTTGCAGCTGGTGCCCTACCCTTGCAGCTGGTGCCCTGCCCTTGCAGCTGGTGCCCTGCCCTGCAGCTGGTGCCCTACCCTTGCAGCTGGTGCCCTACCCTTGCAGCTGGTCCCTACCCTTGTAGCTGGTCCCCTACCCTTGCAGCTGGTGCCCTACCCTTGCAGCTGGTGCCCTGCCCTTGCAGCTGGTGCCCTACCCTTGCAGCTGGTGCCCTGCCCTTGCAGCTGGTGCCCTACTCTTGCAGCTGGTGCCCTATGCAGCTGGTGCCCTGCCCTTGCAGCTGGTGCCCTACCCTTGCAGCTGGTGCCCTGCCCTTGCAGCTGGTGCCCTACCCTTACAGCTGGTGCCCTGCCCTTGCAGCTGGTGCCCTCCCCATGCAGCTAGTGCCCTGCCCTTGCAGCTGGTTCCCTACCCTTGCAGCTGGTGCCCTGCCCTTGCAGCTGGTGCCCTGCCCTTGCAGCTGGTGCCCTACCCATGCAGCTGGTGCCCTACCCTTGCAGCTGGTGCCCTGCCCTTGCAGCTGGTGCCCTACCCTTGCAGCTGGTCCCCTACCCTTGTAGCTGGTCCCCTACCCTTGCAGCTGGTGCCCTACCCTTGCAGCTGGTGCCCTGCCCTTGCAGCTGGTGCCCTACCCTTGCAGCTGGTGCCCTGCCCTTGCAGCTGGTGCCCTACTCTTGCAGCTGGTGCCCTATGCAGCTGGTGCCCTGCCCTTGCAGCTGGTGCCCTACCCTTGCAGCTGGTGCCCTGCCCTTGCAGCTGGTGCCCTACCCTTACAGCTGGTGCCCTGCCCTTGCAGCTGGTGCCCTACCCTTGCAGCTGGTGCCCTACCCTTGCAGCTGGTGCCCTGCCCTTGCAGCTGGTGCCCTACCCTTGCAGCTGGTCCCCTACCCTTGTAGCTGGTCCCCTACCCTTGCAGCTGGTGCCCTACCCTTGCAGCTGGTGCCCTGCCCTTGCAGCTGGTGCCCTACCCTTGCAGCTGGTGCCCTGCCCTTGCAGCTGGTGCCCTACTCTTGCAGCTGGTGCCCTATGCAGCTGGTGCCCTGCCCTTGCAGCTGGTGCCCTACCCTTGCAGCTGGTGCCCTGCCCTTGCAGCTGGTGCCCTACCCTTACAGCTGGTGCCCTGCCCTTGCAGCTGGTGCCCTACCCTTGCAGCTGGTGCCCTGCCACTGCAGCTGGTCAAACAATAAAGGGTGTTGAGGGACGGATCACGTTACCTCTCCAATGCTGCTGTGTCTAGTTTATACTGAGCTCTTGTCTTCGACTGAAGAATCCTACTGAGTAGACGACACGTTGTGTCTTACTCTTCATATTTTCTGCATTGTTAAGCGTCAGTATGGTGACTCAGGCAGACTACTGCTGCTGCTGGTGCTGCTGCTGGTGCTGCTGCTGTTGCTGCTGCTGCTGCTGGTGCTGCTGCTGCTGCTGGTGCTGGTGCTGCTGCTGCTGCTGCTGCTGCTGCTGGTGCTGCTGCTGGTGCTGCTGCTGGTGCTGCTGCTGGTGGCAGAATAGGGAACTCCACCCGTTCTGTGAGTTATTTACTATTGTGTCAATACGATTTCGTTAATCGAAAGAAGTTTTGTTGTAAGAGAGCGGGAGATCGAGGATATAAGATCCCAGGCTGGGTTTAATATCAGCAACGTGGCAGCAATGGTGCCAAAGTTTGGGAAGGCTGGCCTGGACAGGTATTTCGGTGGGATTAAAAACCAGGTAGAAGCGCAGAGCTGGATGACAACCCACTGGGAGGCATTGTTACTCACGTAACTGTACGTTAATTACTCACGTAACTGCACGTTAATTACTCACGTAACTGCACGTTAATGTTGAGGAGACGACATCCATCATGCCCTCTCAGAAGTATCAAGACTTCGACTTTGAGAAAATCGCCATCCTGAAAGCCTATGCGTTCGTGACCGCCAAGTGCCAACAAATATTTCATAAACTTCATCAAAGGAGAGGCGAGGGCTATCATAATTTTGCTCAGAGCAAAAAGACTGTCTTGCTGTTGTCGGGCGGCAGAGGCTGGCTATGATTTCGAAAAATTGATAAACTTAATCCTGCTAGAGGCCTTTGTGATTAACATGATTGATGATGCTAATCTTGAAGATAAGAAATACTCATCAGTATTTCTTATCTTTATCAGTTGTGTTCATCACATAACTGAACACTTAAAGCCACTTATTCAACCTCGACACACTCATAATGATTATAATAGCAACAATAATAATTACAATAATAATAATACCTCTCAGAAGTCTTGTGTATCTGAGTCAACATGGGTCGTCTAGATGCCTGTAAACAGACGACCAGTGACTCAACAGCAGAGGCCAAGAAACTGGCCTCAGTATAAGTCGCATTTTTACAGTCAGCAGAGGCTTAAGTGCTCATATTGTAGAAAGCCAAGACACGTTAGCCAAAAGTACTTCAGTCTGCAAAATCAGGAGAGTAGCGACAGACACAGTCTTGAGCTTCTATGACCTATGTCACATCTAATTAGATGGTAGAAGATTCACTGGTTGAAGGCAGCCCGTAGTCAAGGGGACAATAATATCAACTGACATAACATGATGGTGATCTAAGGTTAGCTCAGCTTTGAGAGGACGCAGGTAACAAAACAGTGGTAGAATAATACATTGGCGTCTCCTCGTACATAGTCCATCATGGAAGCAGACATGGTCAGTGGGAGTAAAAACTTTCTTATAAAACCTGTTCAGTTATGCTTATGACGAAGGATTCTCTACTTAGCATGGAGAAGCACCAGACGTGGAAAATTAAACAAGCTTTGGTGATTTCGGTAAGTGAAGAAGAATATATAAGATGGCGCCCAACAATCTAGTGGGTGGCCATCTAGGTGGAAAATTCTTTGGCGAAAAGTGCCAAATATTTTTTTCTGATCTCGCATGGGAATAGATTTTTCTGCTCATGTTCAGACGTACTCCATTTGTCAGACTATAAAACCATCTCAATGTTCCCAACACTAATATTCTCCAGACTTGTTACAGATTTCGTTAGTATCTTTCCCTGAGAGTCATATTGGTAAGGAGTACCTCTTTGCCATACTGTGTACAGCTATTGATTATCTCAAAGTAATACAAGTACAGGTCATCAGTGTACACTCTACTGTACAAGCTCTGGTGAGACTTACATACTTAGGGACACCTGGTGAAATCCAATCACACCAAGGACAGAATTTTAATTCTTTTGCGAAGCTCTTTACTAGCCAGGCACAGCCAGCAGGGCTTTTATTGCATACCATACTGTGTCTCAAGGTGCACTTGGATGATTTATTCAGATGTTCAAAAACATATGTGAAAGACATTATGTCAGCTAGCGACCTTATGTCAGCTAGGTTAAACGGTGCCTTTCAGCATATGTATGAGGATTCAGTGAGAGGGCCTTTAGCTCTGGCTAAACTTCACCATGCACATGCTCTGACTACAGCAAACCTGAGAGTAGCGCAGAGAGCCATGAAAGACTAATATGACAAGTGAGCCATGAAAGACTAATATGACGAGTGAGCCATGAAAGACTAATATGACAAGTGAGCCATGAAAGACTAATATGACAAGTGAGCCATGAAAGACTAATATGACAAGTGAGCCATGAAAGACTAATATGACAAGTGAGCCATGAAACGACCTAATATGACAAGTGAGCCATGAAAGACTAATATGACAAGTGAGCCATGAAAGATTAATATGAGCAAGTGAGCCATGAAAGACTAATATGACAAGTGAGCCATGAAAGACTAATATGACAAGTGAGGCCATGAAAGACTAATATGACAAGTGAGCCATGAAAGACTAATATGACAAGTGAGCCATGAAAGACTAATATGACAAGTGAGCCATGAAAGACTAATATGACAAGTGAGCCATGAAAGACTAATATGACAAGTGAGCCATGAAAGACTAATATGACAAGTGAGCCATGAAAGACTAATATGACAAGTGAGCCATGAAAGACTAATATGACAAGTGAGCCATGAAAGACTAATATGACAAGTGAGCCATGAAAGATTAATATGACAAGTGAGCCATGAAAGACTAATATGACAAGTGAGCCATGAAAGACTAATATGACAAGTGAGCCATGAAAGACTAATATGACAAGTGAGCCATGAAAGACTAATATGACAAGTGAGCCATGAAAGATTAATATGACAAGTGAGCCATGAAAGACTAATATGACAAGTGAGCCATGAAAGACTAATATGACAAGTGAGCCATGAAAGACTAATATGACAAGTGAGCCATGAAAGACTAATATGACAAGTGAGCCATGAAAGACTAATATGACAAGTGAGCCATGAAAGATTAATATGACAAGTGAGCCATGAAAGACTAATATGACAAGTGAGCCATGAAAGACTAATATGACAAGTGAGCCATGAAAGACTAATATGACAAGTGAGCCATGAAAGACTAATATGACAAGTGAGCCATGAAAGATTAATATGACAAGTGAGCCATGAAAGACTAATATGACAAGTGAGCCATGAAAGATTAATATGACAAGTGAGCCATGAAAGACTAATATGACAAGTGAGCCATGAAAGACTAATATGACAAGTGAGCCATGAAAGACTAATATGACAAGTGAGCCATGAAAGACTAATATGACAAGTGAGCCATGAAAGACTAATATGACAAGTGAGCCATGAAAGACTAATATGACAAGTGAGCCATGAAAGACTAATATGACAAGTGAGCCATGAAAGATTAATATGACAAGTGAGCCATGAAAGACTAATATGACAAGTGAGCCATGAAAGACTAATATGACAAGTGAGCCATGAAAGACTAATATGACAAGTGAGCCATGAAAGACTAATATGACAAGTGAGCCATGAAAGACTAATATGACAAGTGAGCCATGAAAGACTAATATGACAAGTGAGCCATGAAAGACTAATATGACAAGTGAGCCATGAAAGACTAATATGACAAGTGAGCCATGAAAGACTAATATGACAAGTGAGCCATGAAAGACTAATATGACAAGTGAGCCATGAAAGACTAATAAGACAAGTGAGCCATGAAAGACTAATATGACAAGTGAGCCATGAAAGACTAATATGACAAGTGAGCCATGAAAGACTAATATGACAAGTGAGCCATGAAAGACTAATATGACAAGTGAGCCATGAAAGACTAATATGACAAGTGAGCCATGCCATGTTCGTGTTTGAGGAGCAGGCACAACTGGTGCCAGGCAATGCCCTACTGGCAAGATTCACGATACCCTTTAAAATCCAGGCGACGTTGAGCGACTCCATGTACCAGATACACACTCCTGGAAAACGTCATTCCAACCAAATATACCACACAAATCAAATCAAATATGATGCACCAATGTGTATGCCATAATGTATCCAGATATATCCTATGGTATTGATACTCACCTCACTAACATACAGACTCTGCACAACCCAGACCAACTTCTGTCTGGTCTCCCAGCAAAATAAAGCCAAGCAAATGTTAATATAAATATGGTAATAGCCCAGTTAAAACAAGTCTAATACACACTGAGGTGGGTTTCCTGCTCAGGAACGATGACACAGAACACAGTAAAAGTCTGTGGGTGTCACCCTGTATTCGCATTCCTAAGGAAGGTAGCAGAAAATACATGCATACAAGACTACCGTAGGGTCATTGATGTCACTAAACCCAATGGTTATTCTTTACCTGGGATTGATGATATTATTATTCATCTTAGCCTAGAGTTACTGGATGTGATGAGAACACTAGTGTACGCTTGGCGTGGATCACACGCCTCGGCCTACCAGGCGTGGATCACACGCGTCGGCCTACCAGGCGTGGATCACACGCGTCGGCCTACCAGGCGTGGATCACACGCGTCGGCCTACCAGGCGTGGATCACACGCCTCGGCCTACCAGGCGTGGATCACATGCCTCGGCCTACCAGGCGTGGATCACAGCGTCGGCCTACCAGGCGTGGATCACATGCCTCGACCTACCAGGCGTGGATCACATGCCTCGGCCTACCAGGCGTGGATCACATGCCTCGGCCTACCAGGCGTGGATCACATGCCTCGGCCTACCAGGCGTGGATCACACGCCTCGTCCTACCAGGCGTGGATCACACGCCTCGGCCAACCAGGCGTGGATCACACGCCTCGGCCTACCAGGCGTGGATCACATGCCTCGGCCTACCAGGCGTGGATCACACGCCTCGGCCTACCAGGCGTGGATCACATGCCTCGACCTACCAGGCGTGGATCCATGCCTCGCCTCCAGGCGTGGATCACATGCCTCGGCCTACCAGGCGTGGATCACAGCCTCGGCCACCAGGCGTAGATCACATCGCCTCAGCACACACCCTCCAAACCACGCTCAAGATCCGCCTCCCAGGCCTCGAAACAAACGGTAATCCCGTCTCAAGTGCAGGAAAAACTGGTAATTAGCCAGTGGAGGTAATGGATTACGGGTTATGGGTATTAATTAGACTGGCGAGTCTCCGATATCAGATGGTTGTCAGGGTAGTTAATGCGATTGCCACAGTAAGCTGTCTCAGTGATAACCCGTCATCTCACCTCCCGCACAGCTAAGATAACACTTTTCAAGTTAAGAATTGGGATTACAGCAAATAATCCTAAATCCTCTAGTTGAATTTATTGAAGTTTAAAAAGCAAAATACACACGAAAGACTCGCGAGAGACACACGAGAGACTCACAAGAGACTCGCGTGAGAATCGCGAGAGACACACGAGAGACTCGCGAGAAACACGAGAGACTCGCGAGAGACACACGAGAGACTCGCGAGAGACACACGAGAGACTCGCGAGAGACACACGAGAGAGCTCGCGAGACACGAGACTCACAAGAGACTCGCGGAGTCAAAAGACTCAGAACTCGGAGACTCGCGAGAGACACACGAGAGACTCGCGAGAGACACACGAGAGACTCGCGAGAGACACACGAGAGACTCGCGAGAGACTCACAAGAGACTCGCGTGAGACTCGCGAGAGACACACGAGAGACTCGCGAGAGACACACGAGAGACTCGCGAGAGACACACAAGAGACTCGCGAGAGACACACGAGAGACTCGCGAGAGACACACGAGAGACTCGCGAGAGACACACGAGAGACTCGCGAGAGACTCACAAGAGACTCGCGAGAGACACACAAGAGACTCGCGAGAGACTCACGAGAGACACGAGAGACTCGCGAGAGACACGAGAGACTCGCGAGAGACACACGAGAGACTCGCGAGAGACACACGAGAGACTCACGAGAGACACACGAGAGACTTACGAGAGACTCGCGTGAGACTCACAAGAGACTCGCGTGAGACTCGCGACAGTCACACTCAGAGCTAAGATGTAAACATCAACATGGATATGATGTAAATAGTTTAGAAACCCGAAGAGTTGAAGAATTATACACTTTTTGCAACATTTGCGAATGGTTATTGAGGAAGCGTTTGGTAAACAAGTAGCTTCCTCAGTCTGGTACAGAGAGAAATGGCGTAAAAGGAGTTCGGGGGTAATCAGTCCCTCAGCCTTGAGCTGATTTGTTCGGTCCGTCATTCCTTTTTTTTTTTTTCAAGACTGATAGACTGAACACATCGACTGGTGGCTGAGGGACTGATCACCTCAAACTTCTCCTCCTCATCATCTTCATTCTTTTATTTGTCTACAAGACTGAGGAAGCCACTTGTTAGCGAAACTTCAGACTTTATACCCGTTTTTATGCAACAATTTAAATGATCACGTACATAGAGTGCCACCCCACCCCCCTTTCCCAAATGCTGCACAAGTATATAATTAGTCACCACTACGAGAAACTCTACGGTGACGACCCGCCAGAGTTCACTTACACCTTCAACCTACTGCTGAACCCAGAGAATTATACGTAAATACCTGGAGTTTACCTGGAGAGGGTTTCGGGGGTCAACGCCCCCGCGGCCCGGTCTGTGACCAGGCCTCATGGTGGATCAGACCTGATCAACCAGGCTGTTACTGTTGGATGCACGTAAACCGACGTATGAACCAGAGCCCGGTTGGTCAGGTACTGACTTTAGGTGCCTGTCCAGTGCCTGCTTGAAGATAGACAGGGGTTTATTGGTAATCCACCTTATGTACGCTAGGAGGCCGTTGAACAGTCTTGGGCCCCTGACACTTATTGTGTTGTCTCTTATCGTGTTAGTGGCACCCCTGCTTTTCATTGGGGAAATGTTGCATCGCCCGCCGAGTCTTTTGCTTTCGGAGGGAGTGATTTTCGTGAGCAAATTTGGTATATAATCACGTATCTCTCCCGCCTGCGTTCCAGGGAATACAAGTGGAGGAACTTCAACCGTTCCCAATAATTTAGGTGTTTTATCGTACTTATGTGTGCCATGAAGGTTCTCTATACATTTTTTAGGTCAGCAATTTCACCAGCCTTGAAAGGTGCTGTTAGTGTGCAGCAATATTCCAGCCTAGATGGAACAAGCGACCTAAAGAGTGTCATCATGGGCTTGGCATCCCTAGTATTGAAAATTCTCCTTATCCATCCTGTCATTTTTCTAGCAGATGCGGTAGATACAATGTTGTGGTCTTTGAAAGTGAGATCCTCTGACATCATCACTCCCAGGTCCTTTACATTAGTTTTTCGCTCTAATGTGTGGTTGAAATTTGTTATATACTCCGATATAATTTTAATTTCCTCACGTTTTTTCATATCTGAGTATGTGAGTAATTGAAGTCTCTTTTCATTGAACTTCATATTGTTTTCTGCTGCTCATTTAAAAATTTGGTTGATGTCCGCCTGGAGTCTTGCAGTGTCTTCAGTGGAGGACACTGTCATGCAAATCCGGGTGTCATCTGCAAAGGAAGACACGGTGCTGTGGCTTACATCCCTGTGTATGTCAGATATGAGGATGAGGAACAGGATGGGAGCGAGTACTGTGCCTTGTGGAACAGAGCTTTTCACAGCAGCTGCCTCAGACTTTACTCTGTTTACTACTACTCTTTGTTATTCCTTAATCACGCATTTTGTGTGCTATTACATCGTGGTCACACTTGCCGAAGGCTTTCGCAAAGTATGTGTATACTACATTTGCATTTTGTTTGTCTTCTAGGGGATCCAGGACCTTGTCATAGTGGTCCAGTAGTTGGGACAGGCAGGAGCGACCTGCTCAAAACCTATGTTGCCCTGGGTTGTCCAATTGATGGGTATCTAGATGAGTGGCGATCTTGCTTCTTAGAACCCTTTCAAAGATTTTTATTGATATGGGATGTTAGCTATATCGGTCTGTAGTTCTTAGCTATTGTTTTACTGCCCCCTTTGTGGAGTGGGGCTATGTCTGTTATTTTTAGCAGCTGTGGGATGATCCCTGTGTCCATGCTCCCTCTCCATGGAATGCTAAAAACACATGATAGGGGATTCTTGCAGTTCTTGACGAACACGGAGTTCCACGAGTCTGGGCCTGGAGCAGAGTGTATGGGCATGTCATTTTTCGAAGTCTTGTGGTGTTAGGATATCAGATAAGTTTGAATCTACCAAATTCTGAGTCTCGGTTATAAAAAATTAATTTAGGTCGAAGACCTAAATGAATTTTTAGCGGTTCGCTAAAAGCCGAGTTATATTGGGACTTGAGTAACTCACTCATTTCCTTGCTGTCATCTGTGAAGGACCCATCTCGTCTAAGTAGGGGCCCAATACTTAATGTTGTTGTCGACTTAGATTTGGCATAAGAAAAGAAATATTTTGGGTTTCTTTCAATTTCATTTATGGCTTTTAGTTCTTCTCTCGTTTCTTGTTTCCTGTAAGATTCCGTTATCTTGAGTTCGATATTTGCTATTTCTCTGACCAGTGCTTCCCTTCTTATTACAGATATATTGGCCTCTTTCAGCCGCTCTGTTATTCTTTACCTTCGCCTGTATAGGGAGCGCCTCTCTCTTTCTAGTTTACATCTTCTCTTCCTTTCCCTTAAAGGAGCATACCTCGAGTGCCACAGAGTTAATTTTTCTAGACATAGGTTTGGATTCATGTTGCTTAGGATATCTTCCCAGCTTATTTCATTTAGGACCTGGTTTACTTGGTCCCACCTTATGTTTTTGTTATTGAAGTTGAATTTGGTGAAGGCTCCCTCGTGACTGATCACATTTTGTTGGTCTGGGGCCCCGCACATACATGACTGAACCTCTATTATGTTGTGATCTGAGTATATTGTTTTTGATATGGTAATATTTCGTATCAGATCATCATTGTTAGTGAAGATGAGGTCCAGTGTATTCTCCAATCTTGTTGGCTCTATTATTTGCTGTTTTAAGGTGAATTTGGTACAAAGAATTAATAGCTCGCGTGTGTGCGAATTTTCATCTGAGCTGCCTCCTGGTGTTATCTCTGCTACAACATTATTTGCTACATTCCTCCATTTTTGGTGCCTTAGGTTGAAATCCCCCAGGAACAAGATGTTTGCTGTAGGAGCTGGAAGATTTTCCAGACAGTGGTCCATTTTCAATAGCAGTTCCTGGAATTATTGGGAAGTTACATCCGGAGACTTGTATACAACCACAATGACAAGGTTTTGGTTCTCGATCTTTACTGCCGAAACATCAACAACATCATTTGAGGTGTTTAGTAGTTCCGAGCATATCAGTGAGCCTGGGTGCTGACTTCAGGACTCTGGATGCTGACTCCGGGAGCCTAGATGCTGACTTCAGGACTCTGGATGCTGACTCCGGGAGCCTGGATGCTGACTTCAGGACTCTGGATGCTGACTCCGGTAGCCTAGATGCTGACTTCAGTATCCTGAATCATGACTCTAGGACCCCGGATGCTGACTCTAAGACTCCAAGACTCCAAGACCCTGGATGCTGACTTCAAGATCCTGGATGCTGACTCCAAGATCCTGGATGTTCACTGCAGGAGCTTGTATGCTGACTCCAGGAGCTTGGATGCTTACTTCAGAAACCCTACATGCTGACTTCAGAACTGTGGGTGCTGACTTTAGCACCCGGGATGCTGACTTCAGGACTCTGGATACTGACTCCGGGAGCCTGGATGCTGACTTCAGGAATCTTCATGCTGACTTCAGGACTCTGGAAGCTGACTCCGGGAGCCTGGATGTTGACTTCAGGACTCTGGATGCTGACTTCAGGACTCTGGATGCTGACTCTGGGAGCCTGGATGCTGACTTCAGTATTCTGAATCCTGACTCTAGGACCCCGGATGCTGACTCTAAAACATTGGACTCCAAGACCCTGGATGCTGACTTCAAGATCCTGGATGCTGACTCCAAGATCCTGGATGCTGACTGCAGGAGCTTGTATGCTGACTCCAGGAGCTTGGATGCGTACTTCAGGACTCCGGATACTGACTTTAAGACTTTCCTTCCCCTCACACTGGTGGTACCTATGAATTTTCCCCTCACACTGGTGGTGCCTCAGACACAGCGCCAACAAGACTGAAGACAGGAACTCACACAAGTACTGCAAGATTCATTAATTTTCATGAGTCATGAATACCAAGTTTCCCAGAGCTGGCTTGGCACTGTGTCTGTCACACACACTGGCACTGTGATTGTCACACACACTGGCACTGCGTCTGTCACACACACTGGCACTGTGACTGTCAGACACTGGCACTGTGTCTGTCACACACACTGGCACTGTGACTGTCAGACACTGTCAATGTGTCTGTCAGACACTCTGGGACTGTGACCGTCAGACACTGGCACTGTGGCTGTCAGACACTGGCACTGTGACCGTCAGACACTGGCAGTCTGACTGTCAGACACTGGCACTCTGACTCTCAGACACTGGACCTGTGACCGTCAGACACTGGCAGTCTGACTGTCAGACACTGGCACTCTGACTGTCAGACACTGGCACTCTGACTGTCAGACACTGGCACTGTGACTCTCAGACACCTTCCTCTTTCCAGTGTTCACTTTTAATTTCCATTTTTTACACACTTTCTCTAATTCCTCCAACAACTTCGCCAACTTCTCATCATCAGCACAAGACAAATGTCACAACTCTCACTTTGTCTGAAATGTGTTGTATTTTAATGCCACAGCTCTCCCCAGCACCCCAGCATTCACTTCTATTACAACCCCATCTATACGTGTCTTAAATCACCATGGTGACATCCCGCATCCTTGTCTAAGGCCTACTTTTACTGGGAAATAATCTCTCTCTCTCTCTCTCTCTCTCTCTCTCTCTCTCTCTCTCTCACCTACCTATGCTAACCTGAGCCTCACTATCCTCGTATAAACACTTCACTGCTTTCAGTAACCTACCTCCTATTCCATATATTTGTAACATCTGCCACATTGCTCTCACATCCACCCTATCATATGTCATGCTGCTGACCACACCTCCCTGGTGCTGACCACACCTCCCTGCTGCTGACCACACCTCCCTGCTGCTGACCACACCTCCCTGCTGCTGACCACACCTCCCTGCTGCTGACCACACCTCCCTGCTGCTGACCACATCTCCCTGCTGCTGACCACACCTCCCTGCTGCTGACCACACCTCCCTGCTGCTGACCACACCTCCCTGCTGCTGACCACACCTCCCTGCTGCTGACCACACCTCCCTGCTGCTCACCACACCTCCCTGCTGCTGACCACACCTCCCTGCTGCTGACCACACCTCCCTGCTGCTGACCACACCTTCCTGCTGCTGACCACACCTCCCTGCTGCTGACCACACCTCCCTGCTGCTGACCACACCTCCCTGCTGCTGACTACACCTCCCAGCCGCTGACTACACCTCCTGGCCGCGCCCTTCACCACGCCCTTGTCTCCACCTATCTCATCTTCCCCCTCCCTTTCCCCCTCCCCTACTCCCCAGTCCCTACCGTCCGGCGGCACCTCAGTATCGACTTCCGATCACTGGCACTCATTGACAGTGTCATCCTTAGCGGCACTCGACCTGCACTCTCTCTCTTTCTCTCTCCTCACTGTTTCGTCTCCCCTCTCCCTGTTCTTCCTTCTCCCCGGCCTCCCTTCTCCCCGTCCTTCTTTTTCTCCCCTCTCTATCTCTCTTCACTTCCTTCTCCCCTTATTCGTTACCGGTAAAGTACTAGACCTGTTTTTTCCCCCTCCATCCTTTTTTTTTTTTACCCCATCTCTTTCCCATCCTCATCATCGCTGTTTCCCTTCCCCTTCCTTCTCCTCCTCCACCTCCACTTTCCTTATTGCTACGGACAAGATCTTAAAAAAAGAAGGATTTATTTCTGCTGTCCAGAAATACGACTCTCGCAAAGTACTTGTTCCTGGGTACCAAGCTTGATGCCTCTCATACTGTGATATATATATATATATATATATATATATATATATATATATATATATATATATATATATATATATATATATATGAGCACTGGTGAGGAAGACAACATTGAACACTGGTGATCACAGGTAAACAATGACATTCATGAAGTTATCCCAAATTTAATTTGAAAGACTTAGTAATATAGTAATTGTGGGCGTTATGTGGTGGTGTTAGTGGTGGTAGTGGAGGTGGTGGTGGTAGTGGAGGTAGTGGAGGTGGTGGTGTTAGTGGTGGTAGTGGTGGTGGTGGTGTTAGTGGTGGTAGTGGAGGTGGTGGTGGTAGTGGTGGTAGTGGAGGTGGTGGTGTTAGTGGTGGTAGTGGAGGTGGTGGTGTTAGTGGTGGTAGTGGAGGTGGTGGTGATAGTGGTGGTAGTGGAGGTGGTGGTGTTAGTGGTGGTAGTGGAGGTGGTGGTGTTAGTGGTGGTAGTGGAGGTGGTGGTGATAGTGGTGGTAGTGGAGGTGGTGGTGATAGTGGTGGTAGTGGAGGTGGTGGTGTTAGTGGTGGTAGTGGAGGTGGTGGTGTTAGTGGTGGTAGGGGAGGGAGGGGTTTGAGGGTGGGGGTGGTGGAACAACACTCAACATGCGCCACATACCACATAGCCTGGCGGCATCTCCACTCGCATTGTTTATGTTGATCAGCTGATCGTATGTGAGTGACAGCTGGCATACAGAGTGTCAGTCACCCAGTGCTGTGTGTGTGTGTGTGTGTACTTATATGTGGTTGCAGGAGTTGAATCTTATCTCCTGGCCCTGCCTCTCAACTTGCCGCTTGCGCGAGTCACTCACTCCTAGTCTTCTGAACTCTATCGTACCTGCTAAAGTCTTTAAACCATGTATGGAGCCTGTCTCTGCAACTTACAGTTGTGCCCCCGCGTACCTGTTTCTCACCTCTCAAAAAGCCTATCCTTGTCTACCCTATACATTCTTCTGAGTATTTCGTATATTGTTATCATGTCTCCCAGGTACATATGTCCTCTAATGTCGTTACAGTTATTCCTGTTAGCCTCTCCTCGTAGGTTACGACCCTTACCTCTAGAACCAGACTTCTTGTATACTTCTGCACTTTCTCCAGTTTCTTAACATGCTATTTCAAGTGGGAGTAGGGGAAGGGTTCCATGCTGGAGCTGCATACTCTAAGACAACCTTGACGTATGCTCTATAAAGGGCCACGAATGACGCTTTGTTGAACTTTCCAAAGGGCACTCTTAGATTTACAAAGCGAGCAGAAGTTATTCAGCTGGTGTGAGCCTCTGGTGATATACCCGGCACTGTCATCAACATACTCTGGTGATATACCCGGCACTGTCATCAACATACTCTGGTGATATACCCGGCACTGTCATCAACACTCTGGTGATATACCCGGCACTGTCATCAACATACTCTGGTGATATACCCGGCACTGTCATCAACATACTCTGGTGATATACCCGGCACTGTCATCAACATACTCTGGTGATATACCCGGCACTGTCATCAACATACTCTGGTGATATACCCGGCACTGTCATCAACATACTCTGGTGATATACCCTGCACTGTCATCAACATACTCTGGTGATATAACCGGCACTGTCCTCAACATACTCTGGTGATATACTCAGCACTGTCATCAACATACTCTGGTGATATACCCGACACTGTCATCAACATTCTCTGGTGATATACTCGCCACTGTCCTCAACATACTCTGGTGATATACTCGGCACGGTCCTCAACATACTCTGGTGATATACCCGGCACTGTCATCAACATACTCTGGTGATATACCCGGCACTGTCATTAACATACTCTGGTGATATACCCGGCACTGTCCTCAACATACTCTGGTGATATACCCGGCACTGTCATCAACATACTCTGGTGATATACCCGGCACTGTCCTCAACATACTCTGGTGATATACCCGGCACTGTCATCAACATACTCTGGTGATATACCCGGCACTGTCATCAACATACTCTGGTGATATACCCGGCACTGTCATTAACATACTCTGGTGATATACCCGGCACTGTCCTCAACATACTCTGGTGATATACCCGGCACTGTCATCAACATACTCTGGTGATATACCCGGCACTGTCCTCAACATACTCTGGTGATATACCCGGCACTGTCATCAACATACTCTGGTGATATACCCGGCACTGTCATCAACATACTCTGGTGATATACCTGGCACTGTCATCAACATACTCTGGTGATATACCCGGCACTGTCATCAACATACTCTATATTATAAACATACATTTATTTTGTCTGCTTTACTAAAATGAATATTTTTTCATTGTTTTTAAGATTTTCATATTCTCATTATTTTTTTATTGATTTTCATGTGAGTTAAAAAGTCTCTGCGTATTACTAAAGCAGACAGAATAAATGCAGTAATAAGGTGGTCTGCAGACCTCCTTCAAGGTGGTCTGCAGACCTCCTTCAAGGTGGTCTGCAGGTCCTCTCATTGCATGTTTATAATATACGTGATTGTAAACATTTATCTCCTGCCATACGAGACTCGAGCCTAGTCACCTATCAACTGTGGTTGAAGATTTCAACTATAAAGAAGTAAAGTTGGTAACTCACGATCCTGGAACTGTAACTAAACTGTCACCAGAGTTTCTTAGCGTAATGACAAG
This sequence comes from Cherax destructor, assembly GCA_009830355.1. Taxonomy (NCBI): domain Eukaryota; kingdom Metazoa; phylum Arthropoda; class Malacostraca; order Decapoda; family Parastacidae; genus Cherax; species Cherax destructor. Next base: position 37,941 of record WNWK01001716.1, read on the forward strand.
TGTTGTTATGCATCACCATGTAAACAATGACATGAAGAAGGGAAGGCGACCCGCTGTCAGTACTCTAGCATGGACTCCAAGACAAGAAGAAACTCTGACCATAAATTGTGTTACTGTACTTTGAGAATTAGCATATGCTGTTGCATGTGACTTGGCAAGGAAAAAGACACACACAGAGGAACGACTGGATCATACACACAGAGGAACGACTGGATCATACACACAGAGGAACGACTGGATCATACACACAGAGGAAAGACTGGATCATACACACAGAGGAAAGACTGGATCATACACACAGAGGAACGACTGGATCATACACACAGAGGAAAGACTGGATCATACACACAGAGGAAAGACTGGATCATACACACAGAGGAACGACTGGATCATACACACAGAGGAAAGACTGGATCATACACACAGAGGAAAGACTGGATCATACACACAGAGGAACGACTGGATCATACACACAGAGGAAAGACTGGATCATACACACAGAGGAAAGACTGGATCATACACACAGAGGAACGACTGGATCATGAGATAATTGGTTTAAGACAGTATTATCAGAGATGCTAAATGGAATCAAATATTACAAGGGGCAGATGTGAGTAAGGTAGACACAGAGTTCTGCAATATTTATGAAATGGGCATAAAATTGGTAAAGAAAAAATATTGAAGATTGCTTCAATGGAAGGTGATGGAGAGATATGGAAAATATAGACAGATTCTGGAGTGAATATAGGAAGCAGGCCACTCCAGAGATATATCAGAGATATAAACAAGCCAAAAGTGAATACAAAGAGGTAAGTGGAGAGGAAGAAATGAACTGTGAAAAGGAAATAGAAAACAGCAAGATGTATCTAAATGTTATATTTAAGTTTATAACAAAACATTTAGACAAAACACAGAGAATCTAGAATAAAAGCAAAGTGAGTAAAGAGGAGGAGAAAGAAGAGGAGGAAGAGGAAGAGGAGGAGGAGGCAAGCTTCCACATACTGAGTAGGTCACAGTGTTTACAAAATTAGATTATTATGTATGAAATATTGAAAGTGTCAGAAAGAGAAAGGGAGCCACGAGCAATTAACAAAAAGACTTTCACCTGAAAAATCAAATAAACGAAATTATGAGAAACTCATATTCAACTCAGAGGAATTATAATATAACATTTAAATATACGTATGGAGAAATGCTAAAAAAAAACAGAGGCTGTTTAGAACACGTTATAAAGTGGTGTGAGCAGCTGTGGTGCGGTGCCAACACCTGCGGGGCGGTGCCAACACCTGCATGAATTAGAATCTGTCTAAAGAAGATCTAAGAAATGTTTACCTGGCTGACAGCAGGTAGACATCAGACATGATAACTACATATTACGACGTAAAATAACATGAAAGATTAGGTAAAGAAGGTCTGTCGTGACCTTCAAGAAGGACAACAAGAGATCACAGTTGTAAATTGAGAAGGAAAGTGAAGACAAAGGGATGGTGGGAACTTTTCTTTAGAGAGAGAGAGAGAAGGAGAGAGAGAGAGAGAGAGAGAAGAGAGAGAGAGAGAGAGAGAGAGAGAGAGAGAGAGAAGGAGACGAGTGGGAACAATATAAGAAGAGGAAGTGAGGCAAACACTGGAACTTTAAGAAAATTATATGATGAACCAATTGTTGCTGTAGTAGCAGATATGCAATTATACGTACACATACATGCATGCATACATACATACATACATGGTGCATGCATACATACGTACATACATGCTACATACATACATACGTACATACTGTATGCATACACACATACATACAAGCTTCATGCATACATACATACAGTTATACATTCATACATACATACACACACTCACAACGAAGGTGTATCTAACGACACTGAAGGAAAGAGGAACGAGGGAGAACATGATAACAAGAAACAAATACTCCGGGGAACTGATAAATTAGACAGTAAGAGGGAGTGTGAGAGGCGAGAGATGGGAACTCGGGTACACAGCTGCAAGATAAAGACACAGACCAGCCACAGGGATGTCAGGAAGTATTTCTTCAGTGGTGAGGAAGTGCTGGAGGCAGCCATCATACATAGTTTTAAGAGCAAGTACGATAGTGCCCACGAGGTTAGGTGAATGAATCTCCATGCACTCATACATACATACATACACACACAAGAACACACATACACACACAGACCTGTGTGTACACAAGCCAACACATGGAACACAGGAAGGGAAGCAGGGAAGAAGGGAAGCAGGAAGGGCAGGACGAATGAAGCCAAACTACAAGAGAGGGGACTACAGAAGCATGAAGAATTTCCTTCCGGGCGGGGAAGTCAATAAATGAGTTGATGGAATATGCGACAACAATATGCAAGGAAGCTGATGAGAGGTTTGTACCCAAGGGTAACAAAAATAACGGCCAAGATAAGTCCTTGGTTCACCCAAAGGTGTAGAGAGGCCAAAACCAAGTGTGCTAGAGAATGGAAGAAGTATAGAAGGCAAAGGACCCAGGAGAATAAGGAGAGCAGTCGCAGAGCCAGAAATGAATATGCACAGATAAGAAACATAGCAGCGAAAGCCAAATCTGACCCGAAGCTGTTGTACAGTCACATCAGGAGGAAAACAACAGTCAAGGACCAGGTAATCAGGCTGAGGAAGGAAGGAGGGGAGATCACAAGAAGCGACCGCGAAGTATGTGAGGAGACAGAAGGGACTCCAGAAAGACGGAGAGGTAGGGTACACCATCAAGTGTTGGACACAATACATACAACTGAGGAAGTAGTGAAGAGGCTGTTAAGCGAGCTAGATACCTCAAAGGCGATGGGGCCGGATAACATCTCTCCATGGGTCCTGAGAGAGGGAGCAGAGGCATTATGTGTACCACTAACAACAATCTTCAACACATCTATCGAAACAGGGCGACTACCTGAGGTATGGAAGACAGCAAATGTAGATCCAATTTTTAAAAAAGGAGACAGACATGAAGCACTAAACTACAGACCAGTGTCACTGATATGTATAGTATGCAAAATCATGCAGAAGATTAACAGGAGAAGAGTGGTGGAGCACCTAGAAAGGAATGAGCTTATCAACGACAACCAGCACGGTTTCAGGGACGAGAAATCCTGTGTCACAAACCTACTGGAGTTCTATAACAGGGTGACAGCAGTAAGATAAGAGGAAGAGGGGTGGGTAGACTGTGTTTTCTTGAACTGTAAGAAGGCTTTTGACTAAGTTCCACACAAAAGATTAGTGCATAAGCTTGAGTACCAGCCAAGTATAACAGGGAAGGCACTCCAATGGATCAGGGAATACTTGTCAGGAAGACAGCAGCGAGTCATGGTACGTGGCGAGATGTCAGAGTGGGCGCCTGTGACGAGTGGGGTTCCACAGGGGTCAGTCCTAGGACCGGTACTGTTTCTGGAATATGTGAACGACATGACGGAAGGAATAGACTCAGAAGTGTCCCTGTTTGCAGATGATGTGAAGTTGATGAGAATAATTCAATAGGACGAGGACCAGGCAGAACTACAAAGGGATCTGGACAGGCTGCAAGCCTGGTCCAGAAACTGGCTCCTGGAATTCAACAACACCAAGTGCAGAGTCATGAAGATTAAGGAAGGGCAAAGGAGACCGCATACGGAATACAGTCTAGGGGGCCAGAGACTACAAACCTCACTCAAGGAAAAGGATCTTGGTGTGAGTATAACACCAGGCACATCTCCTGAGGCGCACATCAACCAAATAACTGCTGTAGCATACGGGCGCCTAGCAAACCTAAGAACAGCATTCCGACATCTTAATAAGGAATCGTTCAGGACCCTGTACACTGTGTACGTTAGGCCCATATTTGAGTAAGCAGCGCCAGTTTGGAACCCACACCTAGCCAAGCACGTAAGGAAACTAGAGAAAGTGCAATGGTTTGCAAGAAGACTAGTCCCGAAGCTAAGGAGCATGTCCTACGAGGAGAGGTTAAGGGAAATCGACCTGACGACACTGGAGGACAGGAGAGATAGGGGGGACATGGTAACGACATATAAGATACTGAGAGGAATTGACAAGGTGGACAGAGACAGAATGTTCCAGAGATGGGACACAGCAACAAGGGGTCACAGTTGGAAGCTGAAGACTCAGATGAATCACAGGGATGTTAGGAAGTATTTCTTCAGTCACAGAGTGGTCGGGAAGTGGAATAGTCTGGGAAGTGATGTAGTGGAGGCAGGATCCATACATAGCTTTAAGAAGAGGTATGATAAAACACATGTAGCAGGAAGAGTGAACTAGTATCGACCCTTGAAGAGGCGGGACCAGGAGCTGTGACTCGACCCCTGCAACTACAAATAGGTGAATACAGAGCTCAGTGTGTATACTGGTTAGCACACACAGAAGTGTGTACTCAGGCCAATACACACACACACACACACACACGGAGCTCAGTGTGTACACAGGCCAACATACACAGCCCTCGGTGTGTACAACAACTAATGTACACAGTTCCTGGAGGGTGATGGTGGTGTAGAGGGGAGGTACAACACAAGAGGGAAGAGAGGGGGGAATATTATGGATGGAGGGGAGGGGAAGTAAGGGGAGGAGAAGAGAGTGAGACAGGGGGTGCCGGATGTGGCACTCCTCCCCTACCTGCCACCAGACTGGTCCTACAAAAGATGAGACAGTTAGGAGCGCTCATTACCCTGCCAGCACACACACACGCACACACACACACACACACACACACACACACACACACACACACACATATATAACAAAAGATTTACAGAGAGAGAGAGAGAGAGAGAGAGAGAGAGAGAGAGAGAGAGAGAGAGAGAGAGAGAGAGAGAGAGAGAGAGAGAGAGAGAGAGAGAGAGAGAAAGAGACAGAGACAGACAGAGAGAGAGAGAGCAACCAGTGTCACTCCTCTCAATCACTGGTAAGATCCTTGAGACAATAATCTCAAGACAAATGACAGAGTTTTTTGACTACCACTCACTACTTTGTGACCGTCAATATGGTTTCAGGAAAGGTTACTCTGCTGCTGATATGTTGTTAAACCTCTCCACTAAGTGGCACCAGTCACTGGATGAATCCAAAGTCAGCTGAGTGGCAGTACTGGACATTGCTGGTGCTTTCAACCGAGTGTGGCACCAGGGCCTCTTGGCAAAACTGCAAGCACTGGGAATTGCAGGCTCTACACTACGTCTCCTCAGTGATTACCTTCATGGTAGATCTCTAAGGGTAGTTCTCAATGGAACAGAATCAGCAAGACATCCTATTGGGGCAAGTGTTCCACAAGGAAGTGTGCTGGGACCATTGTTATGGAATGTCTACTTCAATGACCTTCTTCACTTCATCCCAGAATCCCATGCATATGCAGACGACTGTACTCTGAAAATTACTTATCCAAGAGAAGAAATGCCAGCTGCTCTAAGCTACATCAATCACCAGCTAAGAGCTATATCAGCTTTGGGAAACCCATGGCACGTAACATTTGCACCTGAGAAAACACAAATGATGATGGTCTCTAGGCACCATGATGGTAATGCCGGTGCAGTAGTAAGTATGAATGGGAGAGTGTTGATACCTGAGGAAGGAGTTGATATCCTTGAGGTGAAATTTGACTCCAAACTGACCATGAAGAACCAAGTTGTAAATCTTGCAAACAAGGCAGCCAGGAAGCTTACAGCACTTCGACGTATCTCACATCTGCTTGACAGTAGGGGTTGCAAGATTCTGTATGAGGCACAAATACGCTCACACCTTGAGTATGCTCCACTTTCTTGGTTTGCCTACCCCCTCCCCCCCTCTCATCTGCGACTGCTTGACAGAGTAGAGAACAGAGCAAGACATCTCATCTCTCGCCTGGACCCATCCTGGATAGATCTGTCATTTCAGCAGAGCCTTCAACACAGGAGGGATGTGGGCGGCCTTACTGTTATGTACAAGGCCAACATTGTCAAAGTACAACACTTGGCTCCACTTCGAGGACAGCGAGAAGCAAGCTTCTATACCACAAGACGGGCAGAAAGCAGCAACTTCACTCTGGCTGTACCCTTCTCCAGAACATCACTTCATCTGAGATCATTTATCCCCAGGATGACTCGAGTCTGGAACACATTCGTACAGCATTATGATGTCAACACGATAAAGCCAGTTGATCAAATGAAAATGCTCCAACACATTCGTACAGCATTATGATGTCAACACGATAAAGCCAGTTGATCAAATGAAAATGCTCCAACTTCATCCTGTTCCATACTTGTAAGTTACATAATAAAAATGCTTTCAAATGAGCTGATGTAGGTAACAACTCTTAGCTTGTCGATAAAGTTAGAAATCCTTAACTTGTCAATAGCTTGTCAATAAAGCTAGGGATCCTTAACCTAACCTTGTCAAACCATGTGTAGAAAAAAAAGAGGGAGAGAAAGAGATAGAGAAAGAGAGAAAGAGAGAGGAGAGAGAGAGAGAGAGAGAGAGAGAGAGAGAGAGAGAGAGAGAGAGAAGATGAGAGAGAGAGAGAAGAGAGAGAGAGAGAGAGATAGAGAGAGAGATGGAGAGGAGAAGAAGAGAGAGGAGAGAGAGAGAGAAGAGAGAGATGGATAATGAAGGAGGGATAAGGAGAGAATACACACAGTGATATAATGGGGAAGAGGGAGAGAGAAGGAGGGGAGATGAGGAGGAAGAGGGGAGATATGGAAAGAAAGGAGGGAGATATTGATATGGGGAGGGAGAGAGGGAGGGAGGGAAAGAAGGGAGGGAAAGGAGGGAGGGAAACGCGGGAAGGAAAGGAGGGAGGGAGGGAGATATGGAGAGAGGGAAAGTAGGGAGAAATGACGGAGGTGGAAAGGTGGTAGGAAGGAGGGAAGAAGGGAAGGAATGAAGAAAGGAGTGTGATCCATCCTTTTGTACCAAGAGTGTGATCCATCCTTTTGTACCAAGAGTATGGACCATCCTCTTGTACCAAGAGTGTGATCCTTCATTTTGTACCAAGAGTGTGGACCATCCTCTTGTACCAAGAGTGTGGTCCATCCTCTTGTACCAAGAGTGTGGACCATCCTCTTGTACCAAGAGTGTGGACCATCCTCTTGTACCAAGAGTGTGGACCATCCTCTTGTACCAAGAGTATGGACTATCCTCTTGTACCAAGAGTGTGGTCCATCTTCTTGTACTAAGAGTGTGGTCCAGCCAGTTGTACCAAGAGTGTGGTCCAGTCAGTTGTACCAAGAGTGTTGTCCATCCTCTTTGATCAAGAGTGTGGTTCATCCTCTTTGATCAAGAGTGTGGTTCATCCTCTTTGATCAAGAGTGTGGTTCATCCTCTTTGATCAAGAGTGTGGTTCATCCTCTTTGATCAAGAGTGGGGTCCATTCTCTTAGAAAGTCACAAGGGTACAAGAGATGCACGTGTCGCTGGTGGATGAACAGGTGTTATCCTTGATGGACAGCTGTCACTCATCTGAATTGTAAATAACAGTTCGATCAATGATGAGTCTTGGCCCGTGTGTGTGTGTGTGTGTGTGTGTGTGTGTGTGTGTGTGTGTGTACTCACCTAGTTGTACTCACCTAGTTGTACTCACCTAGTTGTGGTTGCAGGGGTCGAGTCATAGCTCCTGGTCCCGCCTCTTCACTGGCCGCTACTGGGTCACTCTCCCTGCGCCATGAGCTTTATCATACCTCTTCTTAAAGCTATGTATTGAACCTGCCTCCACTACATCGCTTCCCAAACTATTCCACTTCCCGACCACTCTGTGACTGAAGAAATACTTCCTAACATCTCTGTGATTCATCTGAGTCTTCAACTTCCAACTGTGACCATTTGTTGCTGTGTCCCATCTCTGTAACATTCTGTCTCTGTCCACCTTGTCGATTCCTCTCAGTATCTTATATGTCGTTATCATGTCCTCCCTATCTCTCCTGTCCTCCAGTGTCGTCAGGTCGATTTCCCTTAATCTCTCCTCGTAGGACATACCCCTTAGCTCCGGGACTAGTCTTGTTGCCAACCTTTGCACTTTCTCGATCTTCTTCACGTGCTTGGCTAGGTGTGGGTTCCAAACTGGTGCTGCATACTCCAGTATGGGCCTAACGTACACAGTGTACAGGGTCCTGAACGATTCTTTATTAAGATGTTGGAATGCTGTTCTTAGGTTTGCTAGGCGCCCATATGCTGCAGCAGTTATTTGGTTGATGTGCGCCTCAGGAGATGTGCCTGGTGTTATACTCACCCCATGATCTTTTTCCTTGATTGAGGTTTGTAGTGTCTGGCCACCTAGACTGTACTCTGTCTGCGGTCTTCTTTGCCCTTCCCCAATCTTCATGACTTTGCACTTGGTGGGGTTGAACTCCAGGAGCCAATTGCTGGACCAGGCTTGCAGCCTGTCCAGATCCTAATTAAGTGTGTGTGTGTGTGTATGTGTGTGTGTGTGTGTGTATGTGTGTGTGTGTGTGCGTATGTGTGTGTGTGTGTGTATGTATGTGTGTGTATGTGTGTGTGTGTGTTGTGTGTATGTGTGTGTGTGTGTGTGTGTTGTATGTATGTATGTATATGTGTGTGTGTGTGTGTATGTGTGTGTGTGTGTGTATGTGTACTCACCTATATGTGGTTGCAGGAGTCGAGGCACAGCTCTTGACCCCGTCTCTTTGCTTGTCGCTACTAGGTCCTCTCTCCCACTGCTCCATGAGCTTTATCATACCTCTTCTTGACAGCTCTAAGGCTGAAGAAATACTTCCTAACATCCCTGTGACTCCTCTGAGTCTTCAATTTCTAGTTGTGTCCCCTTGTTGCTGTGTCACTTGTTATTGCAAGTCTTGTTAATACAAGCCTTGTTCAGTACCTTGGTGTGTTAATTAAGCAGATGTGTTAATTAAACTGGTGTGTTAATTCAGCAGGTGTGTTAATTAAGCAGGTTTATTAATTAAGCAGGTGTATTAATTAAGCAGGTGTATTAATTAAGCAGTTGTATTAATTAAGCAGGTGTGTTAAACAGGTGCGTTAATTAAGCAGGTGTGTTAATTAAGCAGGTGTATTAATTAAGCAGGTGTGTTAATTAAGCAGGTGTATCAATTAAGCAGGTGTATTAATTAAGCAGGTGTATTAATTAAGCAGATGTTTTAAACAGGTGCGTTAATTAAGCAGGTGTGTTAAACAGGTGCGTTAATTAAGCAGGTGTGTTAAACAGGTGCGTTAATTAAGCAGGTGTGTTAATTAATCAGGTGTGTTAATTAATCAGGTGTGTTAATTAAGCAGGTGTATTAATTAAGCAGGTGTGTTAATTAAGCAGGTGTATTAATTAAGCAGGTGTATTAATTAAGCAGGTGTATTAACAGGTGTATTAATTAAGCAGGTGTATTAACAGGTGTATTAATTAAGCAGGAGTAAGAGGCAAAGGTGAAGAAAGTCTACGGTAATGTTGTGCCACATTTCACTTACCTTTAAAGGCAATTTTCCGATTTTAATTGCTATATTATAATTTATATATGCTATATTCAGATTTACATAAGCTACATTCAGATTCAGATTCAGATTTATATTCAGATTTAAGCTATAAAAGAATTTATATACATTAGACTGATTTGTTTAAGCTATATTCTAATTTGTTTGAGCTATAATTTGATTATAATTCAGTTGATTTAAGCTATAATTTGTTTTATTTATTGTTTGTATGAAACACACACACATACCTGTGTCCAAACACACACACACCTACGTCCAAACACACATACACACACATGCGTCCAAACACACACCCACATGTGTCCAAACACACACACACACACATGCACACACACACCATACATAGTTTTAAGACTAGGTTTGATAAAGTTCATGGAGCAGGGAGAGAGAGGACCTAGTAGCAATCAGTGAAGAGGCGGGGCCAGGAGCTATGACTCGACCCCTGCAACCACAAATAGGTGAGTACAAATAGGTGAGTACATGCACACACACACGTGTCCAAACACGCGCACCTGCTTCCAAGCACAGACACACACACACACACACCTGCGTTCAAAGACACACACACACATACCTGCGTCCAAACACACACACACACACCTGCGTCCAAAGACACACACACACCTGCGTCTAAACACACACACACACCAGCGTCCAAACAAAAACACACACACACCTGCGTCCAAACAAAAACACACACACACCTGCGTCTAAACACACACACACACACCTGCCCCCAAACACAGTGACACACTAGCCAGGCAAATGACTATAAATTCCCCGGCTAACTACCTCAGAAAACTACTTCACCTGGAGAGGCAGCTAATTAACCCTGGCTAAGTGCACTACTAAGTTAGCGCCAACTTCAAGTTGGCGGTCATGTCCGCTAGACATTAGCGTCAAGTCGCTAACATTAGCGGTGACCAGTGTTGCCAAGGGCTCACCACTAACTCGAAGATGTTACCAGCGAAGGCGATTATCTTGTCTCTCTCGCGGCGCATCTTGTCTCCCTGCGCTCCCCCCCCCACCTCCCTAATTAAGCATATTTAAACTTTATTACGCAGCCGCTGGCATTATGACCCTTACCCACCTACTTTATTTCTCCATTAAGGAACAGAGAAGAAGCACAACACAAGAACAGTACACAAGTGACCAGGACACAGGAGAGAGAGAGAGAGAGAGAGAGAGAGAAGAGAGAGAGAGAGAGAGAGAGAGAAGAGAGAGAGAAGAGAGAGAGAGAGAGAGAGAGAGAGAGAGAGAAACTTGCGGTCCAAGTCGGGCCGAAACGTCGTTATATGTTCCTTTCTCACTCTATCTCCATTGCTAAAAAAATTTAGAAAAAAAATTAAAATATTAGAAAACATTAGAAAATATTAGAAAATTTTAGAAAATTGAAAGAAAATAGAAAATAAATGAAAAAAAATAGAAAATATTAAATGCATTAGAAAATATTAGAAAAATATTTGAAAATTTAAAATAATTTAGAAAATAAATGAAAATATTAGAAAATATTAGAAGATATTAGAAGATATTAGAAAGTATTAGAAAATATTAGAAAGTATTAGAAAATATTAGAAAATAAATAAAAACATTATAATTTTTTTAGAAAATAAATGAAGTTCAGACGATCCGTTTGAAAGCACAAGGATAATTTTTTTTTATGAATACGTAATAAATTCGACGTATTAAAAGCCGGGTCGAGGGGGCGGCGACCCCGGAGGGTGGCGACCCCGGGGAAGCGGCGACCCCGGGGAAGCGGCGACCCCGAAGTGCGGCGAACCCCGGGGGGCGGCGACCCCGGGGAAGCGGCTACCCCGGAGGGCGGCGAACCCCAGGGAAGCGGCGACCCCGAAGGGCGGCGAACCCCGGAGAAGCGGCGACCCCAGAGGGCGGTGAACCCCAGGGAAGCGGCGACCCTGGAGGGCGGCAACCCCGGGGGGCGGCAACCCCGGGGGGCGACAACCCAGGGGGGCGGCGACCCCGGGAAAGCGGCGACCCCGAAGGGCGGCGAACCCCGGGGAAGGGGCGACCCCGGAGGGCGGCAACACCGGGGGGCGGCGACCAGGAAAGAGGCGACCCCGGTGGGCGGTGAACCCCGGGGGTCGGCAACCCCCGGGGGGCGGCGACCCGGTGGGAAATATCAACAGGTAGGCGATAATTGTTACATAAATAAGGTAGGTTTATGGAAGAAAAAAATTATTTGAAGGAATATTTGGAGCAGTGAAGGAAGGGAGCAATGAAAGTAGCAGTGAAGGAAAGGAGCAGGGAAGGAAGGGAACAGTGAAGGAAGGGAGTAGGGAAGGAAGGGAACAGTGAAGGGACCAGTGAAGGAAGGGAGCAGTGAAGAAAGGGAGCAGTGAAGAAAGGGAGCAGGAAAGGTCCCCTCACTCCTCCCTCCATGATAATAGTCCCTTCACTCCTCCCTCCATGATAATAGTCCCTTCACTCCTCCCTCCATGATAATAGTCCCCTCAATCCTCCCTCCATGATAATAGTCCCTTCACTCCTCCCTCCATGATAATAGTCCCCTCACTCCTCCCTCCATGATAATAGTCCCCTCACTCCTCCCTCCATGATAATAGTCCCCTCACTCCTCCCTCCATGATAATAGTCCCCTCACTCCTCCTCCATGATAATAGTCCCCTCACTCCTCCCTCCATGATAATAGTCCCTATCTCCTCCCTCCATGATAATAGTCCCCTCACTCCTCCCCTCCATGATAATAGTCCCCTCACTCCTCCCTCCATGATAATAGTCCCTCACTCCTCCCTCCATGATAATAGTCCCTTCACTCCTCCCTCCATGATAATAGTCCCTTCACTCCTCCCTCCATGATAATAGTCCCCTCACTCCTCCCTCCATGATAATAGTCCCCTCACTCCTCCCTCCATGATAATAGTCCCCTCACTCCTCCCTCCATGATAATAGTCCCCTCACTCCTCCCTCCATGATAATCGTCCCCTCACTCCTCCCTCCATGATAATAGTCCTCTCACTCCTCCTCCATGATAATAGTCCCTCTCCTCCCTCCATGATAATAGTCCCTCACTCCTCCCTCCATGATAATAGTCCCTCACTCCTCCCTCCATGATAATAGTCCCTCACTCCTCCCTCCATGATAATGTCCCTCACTCCTCCCTCCATGATAATAGTCCCTCACTCCTCCCTCCATGATAATAGTCCTCCTCCTCCCCCCATGATAATAGTCCCTCACTCCTCCTCCATGATAATAGTCCCCTCACTCCTCCCTCCATGATAATAGTCCCTCACTCCTCCCTCCATGATAATAGTCCCTCACTCCTCCCTCCATGATAATAGTCCCTCACTCCTCCCTCCATGATAATAGTCCCCTCACTCCTCCCTCCATGATAATAGTCCCTCACTCCTCCCTCCATGATAATAGTCCCTCACTCCTCCTCCATGATAATAGTCCCTCACTCCTCCTCCATGATAATAGTCCCCTCACTCCTCCCTCCATGATAATAGTCCCTCACTCCTCCTCCATGATAATAGTCCCTCACTCCTCCCTCCATGATAATAGTCCCCTCACTCCTCCCTCCATGATAATAGTCCTCCTTCCTCCTCCCTCCATGATAATAGTCCCTCACTCCTCCCTCCATGATAATAGTCCCTCACTCCTCCCTCCATGATAATAGTCCCTCACTCCTCCCTAATGATAATAGTCCCTCACTCCTCCCTCCATGATAATAGTCTCCTCACTCCTCCCTCCATGATAATAGTCCCTCACTCCTCCTCCATGATAATAGTCCTTCCTCCTCCCTCCACCATCACAACTGTCAGTGTAGCTTACCGCATCCATCACAACTGTCAGTGTAGCTACAACCATCCATACAACTGTCAGTGTAACTTACAAACATCCATCACAACTGACAGTGTAGCTTACAACCATCCATCACAACTGTCAGTGTAGCACGCATCCAAAATGTCAGTTACTACACCTCACAGCTTTGTAGCTTACACCATCCATCACAACTGTCAGTGAACCACCATCCCAAAAGCGGTGTTACACCCATCCATCATAGCTGTCAGTGTAGCTACAACCATCAACACAACTGTCAGTGTAGCTTACAACCATCCATCACAACTGTCAGTGTAGCTTACAACCATCCATCACAACTGTCAGTGTAGCTTACACCCATCCATCACAACTGTCAGTGTAGCTTACACCCATCCATCACAACTGTCAGTGTAGCTTACAACCATCCAACACAACTGTCAGTGTAGCTTACAACCATCCATCACAACTGTCAGTGTAGCTTACAACCATCCATCACAACTGTCAGTGTAGCTTACACCCATCCATCACAACTGTCAGTGTAGCTTATAACTATCCAACACAACTGTCAGTGTAGCTTACAACCATCCAACACAACTGTCAGTGTAGCTTACAACCATCCATCACAACTGTCAGTGTAGCTCACAACCATCCATCACAACTGTCAGTGTAGCTTACAACCATCCAACACAACTGTCAGTGTAGCTTACACCTATCCACTGACGACCTCACAACCATCCACTGACGACCTCACAACCATCCACTGACGACCTTACAACCATCCACTGACGACCTTACAACCATCCACTGACGACCTTACAACCATCCACTGACGACCTCACAACCATCCACTGACGACCTCACAACCATCCACTGAAGACCTTATAATTATCCAGTGACGACCTTACAACCGTCCACTGACGACCTCACAACCATCCACTGACGACTTTACAACCATCCACTGAAGACCTTATAATTTTCCACTGACGACCTTACAACCATTCACTGATGACCTTATAATTATCCACTGACGACCTCACAACCATCCACTGACGACCTTACAACCATTCACTGACGACCTTACAACCATCCACTGACGACCTTACAACCATCCACTGATGACCTTATAATTATCCACTGACGACCTTACAACCATCCACTGACGACCTTACAACCATCCACTGACGACCTTACAAACATCCACTGACGACCTCACAAACATCCACTGACGACCTTACAACCATCCACTGACGACCTTACAACCATCCACTGACGACCTTACAACCATCCACTGACGACCTTACAAACATCCACTGACGACCTCACAACCATCCACTGACGACCTTACAACCATCCACTGACGACCTTACAACCATCCACTGACGACCTTACAAACATGCACTGACGACCTCACAAACATCCACTGACGACCTTACAACCATCCACTGACGACCTCACAACCATCCACTGACGACCTTACAACCATCCACTGACGACCTTACAACCATCCACTGACGACCTTACAAACATCCCGACGACCTCACAACCATCCACTGACGACCTTACAACCATCCACTGACGACCTTACAACCATCCACTGACGACCTTACAAACATGCACGACGACCTCACAACCATCCACTGACGACCTTACCCATCCACGACGACCTTACAACCATCCACTGACGACCTTACAAACATCCACTGACGACCTCACAACCATCCACTGACGACCTTACAACCATCCACTGACGACCTTACAACCATCCACTGACGACCTTACAACCATCCACTGACGACCTTACAACCATCCACTGACGACCTTACAAACATGCACTGACGACCTCACAACCGTCCACTGACGACCTTACAACCGTCCACTGACGACCTTACAACCATCCACTGACGACCTTACAACCGTCCACTGACGACCTTACAACCGTCCACTGACGACCTTACAACCGTCCACTGACGACCTCACAACCGTCCACTGACGACCTCACAACCGTCCACTGACGACCTTACAACCGTCCACTGACGACCTTACAACCGTCCACGACGACCAAACCGTCCACTGACGACCTCACAACCGTCCACTGACGACCTCACAACCGTCCACTGACGACCTCACAACCGTCCACTGACGACCTTAACCGTCCACTGACGACCTTACAACCGTCCACTGACGACCTTACAACCGTCCACTGACGACCTCACAACCGTCCACTGACGACCTCACAACCGTCCACTGACGACCTTACAACCGTCCACTGACGACCTTACAACCGTCCACTGACGACCTACAACCGTCCACTGACGACCTACAACCGTCCACTGACGACCTCACAACCGTCCACTGACGACCTTACAACCGTCCACTGACGACCTTACAACCGTCCACTGACGACCTTACAACCGTCCACTGACGACCTTACAACCGTCCACTGACGACCTCACAACCGTCCACTGACGACCTCACAACCGTCCACTGACGACCTTACAACCGTCCACTGACGACCTTACAACCGTCCACTGACGACCTTACAACCGTCCACTGACGACCTCACAAACATCCACTGACGACCTCACAACCGTCCACTGACGACCTTACAACCGTCCACTGACGACCTCACAACCATCCACTGACGACCTTACAACCATCCACTGACGACCTTACAACCATCCACAAGTTTTACCGCCGCTCTCACGTCTTCTGGTGTTAAGTTCGACCTGCAAAGTTTAAATGAAAACTTGCGTCCTACATTTTAAGTTCTTTCCTCAACTTGTCGTTCCTGAAGAAAGCAACTTAAGGCCACCAAGTTGTTCAGTGGGCAAACAGTAACTCTGCACTAACTTACCCAACTTGAAGGGTAAGTGTAAACGAACCTTCTTCAGTGTCTTCGTTTTACAGTTTACAAAGTTTTCTGGTATTACGAACACAGGTAATGAATGACCTGTGTCCTGGTCGTAATGGGTTTTGGAGAGAAACAAATTCAGCAGATAGACTATAACTTGTATTTCCTTCACCAGATATACACAAGTGTGTACACTGATGTACACTGTGTACAAAGATTGAATAGTAAGTGTACCACACGACGGTGACAGAATGGCAAAAGCAAAAGACAGAGAGAGAGAGAGAGAGAGCACCGTACTCAACCAGCAGGTAGGCAAGTCTGGCAAATGCTGACCGCAAGTGAAACCACATTTGACAGACTTGCCTGTGATTGGTCAATGAACCAAGGTACTGATTTAATGACGGGTACCCTAATAATCGTTAAACCCTTAGCACCCGGTTCGCTGGTTGGGAGGCAGCCTATATGGGAGTGTGACATACGCCGAATAAATTGTAACGTAGTCTTTGCATGCCACATCTGGTGAGTAATATTTCAGTTTATTTCTTATTATTTAGTTTGGTTTATTTAATATGAGAAGAGAGTTACCTTTGTTAATTACCTTTGCTAATTGAGTTCGTTAATTACTTTTGTTAATAATTTTTGCTAATTACCTTTGTTAATTTTCTTTTTAATCACCTTCGTTAATTGCCTTTGTTAATTACCTTTGTTACTTACCTTCGTTAATTACCTTCGTTAATTGCCTTTGTTAATTACCTTTGTTACTTACCTTCGTTAATTAAATTCGTTAATTGCCTTACTTGCAAGTGAAATGAAAAATAATTGATGACGAGAGAAGCCAAGGTTACTACTGAAAGGTCAAGGTCACCACTCAGAGGTCAAGGTCACCACTGAGAGGTCAAGGTCACCACTCATAGGCCAAGGTCACTACTCAGAAGCCAAGATCACCACTGAGAGGTCAAGGTCACCACTTAGAGGCCAAGATCACCACTGAGAGGTCAAGGTCACAACTGAAAGGTCAAGGTCACCACTCAGAGGCAAGGGTACCACTGAGAGGTCAAGGTCACCACTGAGAGGTCAAGGTCACCACTGAGAGGTCAAGATCACCACTGAGTGGCCAAGATAACCACTGAGAGGTCAAGGTCACCACTGAGAGGCCATGATAACCACTGAGAGGTCAGGGTCACCATTGAGAGGTCAAGGTCACCACTGAGAGACCAAGATCACCACTGAGAGGTCAGGGTCACCATTGAGAGGTAAAGGTCTCCACTGAGAGGTCAAGGTCACCACTGAGAGGTCAAGATCACCACTGAGAAGTCAAGGTCACCACTGGGAGGTCAAGGTCACCACTGAGAGGTCAAGGTCACCACTGAGAGGCCAAGATCACCACTGAGAGGTCAGGGTCACCATTGAGAGGTCAAGGTCACCACTGAGAGGCCAAGATCACCTCTGAGAGGTCAGGGTCACCATTGAGAGGTCAAGGTCTCCACTTTGAGGTCAAGGTCACTACTGGGAGGTGAAGGTCACCACTGAGAGGTGAAGGTCACCACTGGGAGGTCAAGGTCACCACTGGAAGGTCAAAGTCACCACTGAGAGGTCAAGGTCACCACTGAGAGGTCAAGGTCACCACTGAGAGGTCAGTGGTAATGTTCTCACCAGTGAAAAGTAAAGATCACCCTAATGTCTGGGAGACACCCCTTCCCAGGGAGGGAGACACCCCTTCCAGTATGATATATATGAGTTGTAGTTGTTGGTGGTAGTGGTGTTGGTGATGGTGGTGGTAGTGGTGGTGGTGGTAGTGGTGGTGGTGGTGGTGGTGGTGGTAGTGGTGGTGGTGGTGGTGGTGGTAGTGGTGGTGGTGGTAGTGGTGGTGGTGGTGGTGGTGGTGGTAGTGGTGGTGGTGGTAGTGGTGGTGGTGATAGTGGTGGTGGTGGTAGTGGTGGTGGTGGTAGTGGTGGTGGTGGTAGTGGTGGTGGGGGTGGTGGTGGTAGTGGTGGTAGTGGTAGTGGTGTTGGTGGGGATGGTGGGGGCGGTGGTGGTTGTGGTGGTAGTGGTGGTGGTAGTGATGGTGGTGGTAGTGGTGGTGGTGGTAGTGGTGGTGGAAGTGATGGTGGTGGTAGTGGTGGTGGTTGTGGTGGTAGTGTTGGTGGTAGTGATGGTGGTGGTAGTGGTGGTGGTGGTGGTGGTGGTGGTGGTAGTGGTGGTGGTGGTGGTAGTGGTGGTGGGGGGATGGTGGTGGTGGTGGGTGAGACCAAATATTGACACCTATAACCGTGATGTATGGAAGGGGGGAAAGAGGGGGGAAAGGGAAACGGAGGAGGGGTAAGGGACTGACAACAGGAATATTTCACCCCCTCCCTGGATCCTGCCTGTTACTGACACTAGGTGTCAGTCACTCAGACGGGGTGTCAACCACTCAGATGATGTGTCAACCACTCAGATGGGGTGTCAGACACTCAGATGGGGTATCAGACACTCAGATGGGGTGTCAGACACTCAGATGGGGTGTCAGCCACTCAGACGGGGTGTCAGCCACTCAGATGGGGTGTCAGACACTCAGATGGGGTGTCAGACACTCAGATGGGGTGTCAGACACTCAGATGGTGTTTCAGCCACTCAGACGGTGTATCAGCCACTCAGATGGTGTTTCAGACACTCAGACGGTGTTTCAGACACTCAGATGGTGTTTCAGCCACTCAGATGGTGTTTCAGACACTCAGACGGTGTTTCAGACACTCAGACGGTGTTTCAGCCACTCAGATGGTGTTTCAGACACTCAGACGGTGTTTCAGACACTCAGATGGTGTTTCAGACACTCAGATGGTGTTTCAGACACTCAGACGGTGTTTCAGACACTCAGATGGTGTTTCAGACACTCAGACGGTGTTTCAGACACTCAGACGGGATGCCAGTTACTCAGACTAAAAAAATGCACTTCCAGCACTGTATCTCCAACGCTGTATCTCCAACACTATATATCCAACACTGCATCACCAACACTGCATCTCCAACACTATATCTACAACACTATCACCAACACTGTATCACCAACACTGCATCTCCAACTCTGTTGTATTTCAAACACGGTATCTCCAACATTGCATCTCCAACACTGCATTTCCCACACTGTATCTCCAACACTATCTCAACACTGTATCTCCAATAGTGTATCTCCAACGCTCTCTCCTACGCTGCATCTCCAACATTGTATTTACAACACTGTATCTCCTGCAATGTATCTCCAATATTGTATCTCCAACATTGTATCTCCTACACTACTTCTCCAATATTATAGCTCCAGCATTTTATTTCCAACACTGCATCTCCAATAACATAGCTCCAGCATTTTATCCTCTACACTGTATCTCCAACATTTTATCTCTTACACTTTATCTCCCACATTTCATCTCCTATACAGTATCTTAAGCACTGTATACCTAAGACTGTATCTCCAACACTCCAGCATTGAATAAATGTATCTATGTATACCTGTGACCGGTTTTAAGAGTTTCCCCTATTGTCGCAGCTAGGCCTAGGGCCAAACCCAGGGCCAGGCCTAGGGTCAGGCCTTCCTGTTGCTTACCTCGTCAACCAGGCTGTTGCTGTTAACATAAGAACATAAGAACATAAGAAAGGAGGAACACTGCAGCAGGCCTGTTGGCCCATACTAGGCAGGTCCTTCACAATCCGTCCCACTAACAGAATATTTGCTAAACCCAATTTTCAATGCTACCCAAGAAATAAGCTTTGACAATTCTACCCACTCATGCGCGAGTCCCACTCAAATCCAACCCCTCTCACTCATGAATTTATCCAACCTAAATTTGAAACTACCCAAGGTCCTAGCTTCAATAACCCTACTAGGCAGACTGTTCCACTCATCAACTACCCTATTTCCAAACCAATACTTTCCTATATCCTTTCTAAATCTAAACTTATCTAACTTGAATCCATTATTGCGGGTTCTCTCTTGGAGAGATATCCTCAAGACCTTATTTATATCCCCTTTGTTAATACCCATTTTCCACTTGTATACCTCGATCATGTCTCCCCTCATTCTACGTCTTACAAGTGAATGTAATTTTAGGGTCTTCAATCTTTCTTCGTAAGGAAGATTTCTAATGCTATGTATTAATTTAGTCATTCTACGCTGAATGTTTTCTAACGAATTTATGTCCATTCTGTAATATGGAGACCAGAACTGAGCTGCGTAATCTAGGTGAGGCCTTACTAATGATGTATAAAGCTGTAATATAACCTCTGGACTTCTGTTGCTAACACTTCTTGATATAAATCCCTGTAATCTATTTGCCTTATTACGTACGCTTAGGCATTGCTGTCTTGGTTTAAGGTTGCTGCTTACCATCACCCCCAGGTCTAATTTAACAAGTCCTTCTCGCAATCTGTATGGCTAAGTTCTACGTTATTTAACTTATAAGTGCTTGGGTTATGGACACTCCCGAGCTTCAGAACCTTGCATTTATCTACATTGAACTGCATCTGCCACTTTTCTGACCACGAATTAAGTTTGTCTAAATCTTCCTGAAGTTCTATGACTTCTATGTTTGAATCAATTATCCTACCTATCTTCGTGTCGTCGGCGAATTTGCTCATATCACTAGTAATTCCCTCATCAAGGTCATTGATATATATTATAAATAACAATGGGCCTAAGACTGATCCCTGTGGAACACCACTTGTTACAAGTCCCCATTCGGATTTAACCCCATTTATGCACACTCTCTGCTTCATATTGGTGAGCCATGACTCGATCCATGACAGCACTTTTCCCCCAATGCCATGAGCTGCCACTTTCTTTAACAGTCTCTGGTGCGGTACTCTATCAAAAGCCTTACTAAAGTC
Organism: Cherax destructor; assembly: GCA_009830355.1. Classification (NCBI taxonomy): domain Eukaryota; kingdom Metazoa; phylum Arthropoda; class Malacostraca; order Decapoda; family Parastacidae; genus Cherax; species Cherax destructor. Next base: position 58,890 of record WNWK01001716.1, read on the forward strand.
TAAATAAACAATATCGAATTCTTTATCGTGATCAACAGCCTCAAAAGCTTTACTGAAGAAGGTTAATAAATTAGATAGGCAGGAACGGCCCTCGTGAATCCATGCTGGGTATCATTAATCAAATTATGGTTATCTAGATGGCTTTTAATAATATCAGCTATAATTGACTCTAGTAATTTGCCTACAATTGAGGTCAGGCTTATTGGGCGGTAGTTTGACGGTAGTGACTTGTCCCCTGCTTTAAAAATAGGAATTACATTAGCCATCTTCCACATATCAGACACTACACCTGTTTGAAGAGATAAATTAAAAATGTTAGATATTGGTTCACAGAGTTCCATTTTGCATTCCTTAAGAACCCTTGCAAAAAGCTCATCAGGACCCGGCGATTTATTTTGTTTCAGTCGGTCCAGCTGTTTCATAATCATTTCGCTAGTGACTGTGATATTACATAATTTATCTTCTTCTGGGCCTCTGTAAAATTAATTACTGGGATATTATTAATGTCTTCCTGTGTGAAAACCGAGAGAAAATAATTATTAAAAATAGAGCACATATCATTCTCCTTGTCAGTAAGATGCCCAAAGTTATTTTTAAGGGGACCTATTTTATCCTAATTTTTTGTTCTATAAACCTGGAAAAATTTTTTGGGTTAGTTTTGAATCCCTAGCAACTTTAATTTCATAGTCCCGTTTAGCTTTTCTTATTCCCTTTTAACGTCCCTCTTAATGTCAGTATACTGATTTATAAGATGACCCTCACCTCTTTTATGCGCCTATAAATTCCTTTCTTCTGCCCTAAAAGATATTTGAGCCTATTATTCATCCATTTTGGGTCATTTCAACTTGATCTAATTTCTTTATACGGGATAAATGTTCTTTGGGCAGCCTGTATAGTGTTAAAAAACTGTCATATTGATACCTCTCTTCTTCACCCCAGTCCACAGTTGATAAGTGTTCTCTAAGTCCATTATTATCTGCTAAGCGAAAATCTGGGACCATTACTGAATTATCCCTACTATCATACATCCATTCAATGCTAAAGGTAATTGACTTGTGGTCGCTTGAGCCGAGTTCCTCTGTAATTTCTAAATTATTAACAAGGGTTTCCTTGCTTGCCAGAACCAAGTCAAGTAGGTTATTTCCCTTGTAGGTTCTGTTACAAACTGCTTCAAAAAGCAATCCTGAACTACTTCTAAAAAGTCGTTAGATTCTAAATTCCCTGTCATGAAATTCCAATCAATCTGACTAAAGTTAAAGTCCCTAGAATTACTACGTTATCGTGTCTTGTGGCCTTAACAATTTCCTCCCAAAGTAGTCTCCCTTGTTCCCTATCTAAGTTTGGAGGACGGTAAATCACGCCTAAAATCAATTTTTCACACCCTCTGAAAATTCTATCCAGACAGACTCTGTATGTGTTAATTCAGACTTTATACCCGTTTTTATGCAACAATTTAAATGATCACGGACATAGAGTGCCACCCACCCCTTTCCCGATACTTCTGTCTACTTGGAACAATTTAAAACCCTGAATGTGACATTCGGCAGGCAAGTCCCGATTTTCATATTAAACCATGTCTCAGTTATTGCAAAAACATCAATATTACCCGTACTTGCAACTAATCTCAACTCGTCCATCTTATTCCTAGCACTACGACTATTGGTGTAATATATATTTAGAGACCCTCCTTTCTCTTTACCCTTCCTACTCATCTCTGTTTTTCCACTATACCTATTACTGTCCTTGTCATCTAGTGTCACTAGCTTTCCACTATCCACCTTATTCTGCCTATTACTAGTTCTCCTACAACTTATAATATTACTACACTGGGACTTCTCTGTTTTCCCCCAAAACCCATACCACTAACTATTTCTAGTTTAAAGCCCTAACAGCTCCCTCCACTGCAGTTGCCAGTGCCCCCACCCCAGACCTGGATAAGTGAACCCCATCCCTGGCATACATGTCATTTCTGCCATAGAAGAGGTCCCAGTTGTCAATGAATGTTACTGAATTTTCCTTACAGTATTTGTCCAGCCAGCAATTGACACCAATTGCCCTGGACAGCCATTCATTTCCCAACTCCTCTCCTTGGCAAAATACCACATATGACAGGGTTCCCACCCTTCTTCCTAATTATGTCTATTGCTGACCTAAACCTGCTAGTCAGGTCCTCACTCCTACGTCTGCCAACATCGTTGCCTCCAGCACTGAGACAGATAATAGGATTGCTCCCATTACCTCTCATGATGTCGTCCAGACGGCTAACAATATCCTCCATCCCAGCCCCAGGAAAGCAAACCCTCTGTCTCCTACTCCTATCAATCAAACAGAAAGCCCTATCCATGTACCTAACCTGACTGTCCCCAACAACAACAATGTTTTTACCTTCCTTTGTGTCTTTCGTCGTGACGCTCCCAGAAGTCGACTCACATTCATCGGGTAGCACGGAGAATGGGTTCGATGTTTCCACAACATTCTCCTGGGTCTTCGTTGTTTCTACCTCTCCACCCGTCCTCTTGAGCCTTAACTTTGTCCCATGCATTCCAGCCACTGTCCAGGTTCCTTTCCTGGCTTTAGGATTCTCAACAATAGGATTACTACGAATCCTCTTGTTTTCCTCAGTCAGTCGCTGTATCTCAAGCTTAGCTACCCTCAGTTCTTCCTTCAGCTGCTGGTAGAGTAGCTCAAGAGAGGACATCTTCTTCAGATTGACAGAGAGCACACAAGACACGTCTTCACTGAGTTAAGTCAGTTGGTGGCCTGTTGGCCCCACACAGCCAGCCATCATAGCCTGTTTGATCTGCTACTTGACGGAGGTAGCCATTAAGTTTTCTCATGGCTATATCTACACTCGCTCCAGCAATATTCCTAATATCTGATGGCAGCAGGTTCCATATTCTTGAACCACAGATGTTGATACAACGCTCTCTTATTGTGCCCACGGTTCTCCTGCTTTTACTGGGTTTATTTTACTCTTCCTTCCATATCTCTGACTCCAGTGTGTATGGGTATGGAAGTTGGCCTTCCAGTATCTTTCTTGTGCTGAATATATTATCTTGTATCTCTCTCTCTCTCCTCTCCAGAGAGTACATTTCCAGTAATTTAAATGATGTCTATGGACAGTAATCATTGGCTGTCTGTGGACAGTATTCATTGGCTGTCTGTGGACAGTAATCATTGGCTGTCTCTGGACAGTAATCACTGGCTGTCTGTGGACAGTATTCATTGGGTATCTGTGGACAGTATTCATTGGGTATATGTGGACAGTATTCATTGGCTGTCGGTGGAAAATAATTATTGGTTGTCTGTGGACAGTAAACAACGTCTGTTTTTGTTCCAGCTGTGATATCTCTCCTGCCTTGAACGAAGTCATCAACACTGAACAATACTCTATGCAACAGAACACAAGTGAGTTCAACAGCGTCAAAACTGGCATTATTTCACACTCCATGAGAATTCTCTTCAAATCGCTTGTTCTCTCTAGGCTGGAATATTGCTGTACACTAACTGCCCCCTTCAAGGCAGGCGAAATTGCTGACCTGGAGAGTGTACAAAGAACTTTCACGGCACACATAAGTACGATAAGGCACCTAAATTACTGGGAACGGTTGAAGGCCTTTGATTTGTATTCCCTGGAACTCAGGCGAGAGGGATATATGATAATATACACTTGGAAAATCCTAAAGGGATTAGTACCAAAATTGCACACGAAATCACTCCCTATGAAAGCAAAAGACTCGGCAGGAGATGCAACATTCCCCCAATGAAAAGCAGGGGCGCCACGAGTACACTGAGAGACAACACAATAAGTGTCAGGGGCCCAAAACTGTTCAACTGCCTCCCAGCATACATAAGTAACAGCCTGGTTGATCAGACCCTGATCCACCACGAGGCCTGGTCTCAGACCGAGCCGCGGGGGCGTTGACCCCCGAACCCTCTCTAGGTATACTACCTCCAACACAGTATCTCCACCAATGTTTCCAATACTACTAGACCTTCAATGTAGCATCTCCAATGCTATCTCCACTGGTGTATCTCTGACACTGACGCCAACACCATCTCTCTTTCACAGTGGGAAGGGGGGAACTGACAACACTCATCTATCACGGCTAGAGGACAGAGACCTATCATTGTTTATGTTGTGGCACTCTTTTGTGGCATCCCTGGGGTGCTAATGGAACCCTTCAGATGATAGCACCCTGCTGCGTTGATGGCAGCCTGGGACGTTGGTGGCACTCTGGGGTATTGATGGCACCATGGGGTGTTGAGGGCAGCTTGGGATCTTGATGGCAGCCTGGGGTATTGATGGCACTCTGGGGGTGTTGATGGCAACTTGGTGTGCTGGTGGCAGCCTGGGGTATTGATGGCACCATGGGATGCTGATGGCAGCCTGGGGTGTTGATGGCAGCCTGGGGTGTTGATGGCCCCTGGGGTGTTGATGGCACCCTGGGGTGTTGATGGCACCCCTGAAGTTCTCAGCAGCACAACATCTGCCAAGTATGTTTCTTTACGAAACCAAACATCATTTTCTCAGAAACATCAAGAATCATCAATAATTATATGACTCTCAACCTGCCTTGTATGGGCCAGTAGGCCTTCTGCAGTGTTCCTCCATTCTTATGTTCTTATGGCTTAATGTAGGCAATGGAAGTAGATGAGGCGGCGGAGGAGGACACATACCATACGCAGCTTTAAGATGAGCTATGTCGATTTTCAAAATCATTTGTCACATATGATAGCAAGAATAAGTAAGGCCGGCCAGTAGAGGAGTCGGAACCAGGAGCTGTGACTTGACCCCTATAAAAACAAAGATTAAAAAACCTCCTTTACCCCCCACACAACCCTTCCTTGTCCCCCTCCACACACAACCCCTCTCTTCCCCCTCCACACACAACCCCTCCGTTCCTCCTCCCCACACAACACCTCCCTCTCCCCCAAACACACACATAACTGAGCATCAACACAGGAGTGACACAAACTACACTCTGCCTGTGTCTTTGTTCTAAATCTCTAACTTGAAACCGCTGAAGAAGAAGAAACCATCAACAATGTACTGTGGTTTCTAATTATTTCTTGCTCGTTTTCTTTTTACGTTTTCAATTGATCTGTTCTGAAGTTTTCCAATTTGGTAAACTTGGAGAGGCTGCGTCTCTCACTTACGTCAATCCTGACGCGAGTTACGACGAATTGAGTCCAGAAGTGGATGGGGAGATGTGTGTGTCTCTGTCTTGTGGAGTGAGGCAAGAAGGAAGAGGGAGAAGGATATAGGGAGGGAGGAGAAGGATGGTGAGATGGAGAGTGAGGGAGAAGTGGGAAGTGTATAAACGGAGGGAGGGAGATAGGAAGAAAGAGGGAATTGGGGTTGGAAGAAGATAGAGAAAGAAAGGGAGGAAGGAAGGAAGGAAGGAAGGAAGGAAGGAAGGAAGGAAGGAAGGAAGGAAGGAAGTAAGGAGGGAAGGAAGGAAGGAGGGAAGGAAGGAAGGAAAGAAGGAAGGGAGGAAGGAAGGAAGGAAGGGAGGAAGGAAGGAAGGAAGGAAGGAAGGAAAAAGGAAAGGAAGGAAGGAAGGGAAGGAGGAAGGAAGGAAGGAAGGAAGGAAGGAGGAAGGAAGGAAGGAAGGAAGGAAGGAAGGAAGGAAGGAAGGAAGGAAGGAGGAAGGAAGGAGGAAGGAAGGAAGGAAGAAGGAAGGAGGAAGGAAGGAAGGAAGGAAGGAAGGGAGGAGGGAAGGAAGGAAGGAAGGAAGGAAGGAAGGAGGGAAGGAAGGAAGGAAAGGAAGGAAGGAAGGAAGGAAGGAAGGAAGGAAGGAAGGAAGGAAGGAAGGGAGGAAGGAAGGAAGGAAGGAAGGAAGGAAGGAAGGAAGGAAGGAAGGAAGGAAGGAAGGAAGGAAGGAAGGAAGGAAGGAAGGAAGGAAGGAAGGAAGGAAGGAAGGAGGGAACGAAGGAAGGGAGGAAGGGAGGAAGGAAGGAAGGAAGGAAGGGAGGAAGGGAGGAAGGGAGGAAGGAAGGAAGGAAGGAAGGGAGGAAGGGAGGAAGGGAGGAAGGAAGGAAGGAAGGAAGGGAGGAAGGGAGGAAGGAAGGAAGGATGTAGTAAGACAGAGTAAACAGGAGACATGAGGTAAAAAAGATGGAAGGATGGGGAAGAAAAGAGAGAGGGATGGAGGAAGTGAGGGGATGAAATGAGGGAGGATGGAAGGGAAAGAAACGAAAGAAGGATGGAAAAAAGGGAGAAAAATATGGAGGCGGAAAGAGCAGGAAGGGAGGAAACAAAACAGGAAGCGGAATAAGGGAGAAGGAAAGAAAGAGAAAGAAAGCAACAAAGAGAAGAAAACAAAAGACGTGAATATAAGTTTATGGACAGAGAGAAAAATACACAAACTAATGTACAGAGAAGAACCACAAATTATCCAGACAGAAGCCAAGATACTGACCCTCCCCCCCCCACACATATATGGCGTGCACACCTTGCTGTGTGCACGCCATATCTACACCTATGTACGTAATTCCCCTTAGCAATCAAAACCTCATTTACCCCCGTCCCTCCGATCCTTCCTGGGTCTACCCCTACCCCTCATTCCTTCCATCCCAGATGTAAATGCCTTCCTAAGTCATCCTATTATGCTCCGATCTCTCTAAATGTCCAAACCACCTCCACAACCTGGTAACCTCACATCTTCTAATCTCCAGACTCAGAAATCACACACACACGTTGCCCTAAAACACGATATATTTGCTGGATCCAGCCTCTTAGACCTCGATGTGACACTAAAAGTCCGTGTTTCACATGTGGAGAATTTTGTGTGTGTATATTCGACTGAATCTGCTAAGAAGTGTGAGCCTAATCAACTAGAGCTCGTCAGGCTCTTCACGAGCTTTGTCAAGTATTTGGTGAACACTTCCTCCACAGGTGGGTGTCAGAAATACACCAAGGTACACACTTACTAGGCTGATAGCCATGTTGACACCTGGTTCCTGGCTGATTACCTGGCGGAATGATGCTTGGACAGGTACAAAGTTACATACACGGAGAGTGGATATGACAACTGACAAGATCTGGAACTGACTTCCAGCACCGCTGTACTTCAATTAAGTCTCTACTTACTTTACACAAGATTATAGATTTCAATATATATGATAAACAAAATGGAGAAAATATGGACTTAATGCAGCCCTGGGGGACATAAATGCCTGGGGACTTGTTGTCTCAGACTTGTGGTGATGTCAAACACTCAGTTTAATGATGATCTGTCACAGTATCTGAATGTCATTAAACCATCATAGCCGTTCAAGTCCTTGAAATCAAGTGCACTTCCATGACTGCGAATTCTGGCAACCCCAGGACGTCCACTGACTTAAATGAGTCTCAGTACTCTCTCGTGCATGTCACTGATAACCGTTGGAGAACACATCAAGTTAGAGGTGCTGGTGATTACAAATCGGGCTCCCTCCAGCTGACGTCATGGCAGACACACATTGTGGTGTGTACTGCATGGCTACACACCTTCCAAAACACAGCCACCTTCAAAAATACACCTTCCAAAACACAGCTACAGGCACAGCCTGGCCTAAATGCCGGCTGTTTGTGGCTCTGTTGCTAAATGGTTGGCAAAGGATAGTGTTAATGAACCATGACATGTCAGCACGTCAGTCACTCTGACATTCAGACACCTCAAGGTTCTGAGATTTAATGACAAATAGGTCGCATTTTCCTAGCATCGCCAGTGCCACTGCAAGGCTGGTGTAGACATGGCACTTGACACTCTCTTGACATGAAACTCGTCTGTCAAGGTGGTGAGGAAAATTTCTAAATTCCCGTCTCCCTTCCCCCTCCCTTTGCAGCAAGGAGATTACCGACAACACAGACACTCTAGACAATGGAAGAATAGAATAGTCTAACATAAATAGTCTAAGATGTGGGGAACAAGAAAAATCACCACATCACACCCATACAACAGTGTTGGTGCCGCTGTATTCTGGTACATTTCCCTTTTTGTCTCCTTGGATAAAGTTGTTTGTCTCCACCAATGCCTCATCATCAGTCTTCCCCTCCACTTTGTTCTCTCGTCACTTCTATGATTCACCTCATGATTCACCTCATGTTTTGTAGTCCCATCTGCCTGCTGACAAGTTCATTCCCAAGTATTTATATACACACTTCCTCCCTCCAATTTGATATGCTATCTTTCATTTCTTAGATAATTTTGTTATTCTCATTACCTTGCTGTTACTTATATTTACTTACAATTTCCTTCTTTTTTCATACCCTCCCTACTTCTCTTTAGAACAAATTCGTTGTCTTTTAAATCGCCCAACTCTTCCAAACACATCAACATTCGTTTTTTACATCCCCATTTAAAAAATATTAAAGAACCCTGGTGCCCTCACACTGTCTGAAGCCCACTGTCCAAGACCAACTCTCACTGAAACATAATCTCCCTCTGTCTCTCCTGCATACCCTAACCTGCAACTCTTAATCCATATACAAACTCTTAACTGCTTTAAGTAACCTACCATCTGTTCCACACTTGCAACATCTGCCACATTGCTCCCACATCCACTCCATCACATGCCTTTTCTAAATATATAAAGGCAATAAAAGGCACTTTAGTTTTGTGTAAATATTGTTTATGTTGATGCTTCAGTGTAAACACTTGGTCTACACATCCCCTACTTAACCTAAAACCTCTTTCTTCCTCTGCAGTTCTTCTCACTATCTCACCCAGGATTCCTTCAATAACTCTATCATACATTTTATCCAGTATACTCATCAGACTTATTCCAACAGAAAAGGACAGAATAGAAGAGAAATAGAGAAAAGTTGCAAGAGGAAATGGAATTGAGATACGAGAGGATGAAAAGAAGAGAGGAGACGAAGAGAAGTATAAAAGATAAGAAACGAACGGGGAACTATACAGACTCGCTACCAATCCGTAGGTACCTAATTTTCTTTCACACAGATACTGAAGAAAAGCACCAAGCACTCCAACACTATATCCCGACTTGCTTTTAACATTTCCGTCATGATCCCATCAATCCCAGCTGCTTTACCCCCTTTCGTTCTACCCCCAGCCTCACGCACCTCCCCCACACTCACTGGGTTATAATTTGACTAAGACCAGTGTCAGGAAACACTTGTCCTGTTTCCTAGCAAACTTTACCTAACCCAACGTCTTGTCCAACGCATTAAATCACTGCCTCTCTTTCTTCACCATCATTCAGAAGTTCCTCAGAATATTCCTTACATCTACCCAGTATCTCTAAATCCATTAGCTCCCTAAAATTTCTCAACTTATTGATCTCACTCCAAAACTTTTTCTTATTCTCATCAGATTTTATTGATAAAAACTTCTCTCATTAGCTCTCATTTTTTGCACTGTCTCACCACTCTTTTCACCTTTCTTTTACTCTCCGTATACTCTTCTCTCTCTCTCTGTCTGTCACCTCTACATTGTAAAAGCCTTTCACGTGTTAAGTTATTCACTCTGGCTACCATCTCTATCTCTTTATTCCTCCACTCCCTCCTCTTTCCCCCAGACCAGGTCACCAGGCCAGGTGGGTCACAAGGCCAGGTCACCAGGCCAGGTGGGTCACAAGGCCAGATTTAAATTATAATTTTCCTTGCAAATGAAAGTAACCAAAGCCACCAGGAGAAGTCAACAGGGTCACCATGAAAGGTCACCGTGAGAGGTCACCAGGAGGGTGAAGAGATGTTAGGTGTGTGAGAAGTTGATGATCTGGCACTGGGAGGTCGATGGTGCATGAAGTAGTGGCCCTCCTGGTGGTGCCTGATGTGAGTGGCGGTGGTGCCTGGTGTGAGTGGTGGTAGTGGTGGTGGTGCCTGGTGTGAGTGGTGGTAGTGGTGGTGGTTGTCTGGTATGAGTGGTGGCAGTGGTGGTGGTTGTGCCTGGTGTGAGTGGTGGTGGTGGTGGTTGTGCCTGGTGTGAGTGGTGGTAGTGCTGGTGGTTTTGCCTGGTGTGAGTGGTGGTAGTGGTGGTGGTGGTGCCTGGTGTGAGTGGTGGTAGTGCTGGTGGTGGTGCCTGGTGTGAGTGGTGGTAGTGCTGGTGGTTGAGTCTGGTATGAGTGGTGGTGCCTGGTGTGAGTGGTGGTAGTGGTGGTGGTGGTGCCTGGTGTGAGTGGTGGTAGTGGTGGTGGTGCCTGGTGTGAGTGGTGGTAGTGGTGATGGTGGTGCCTGGTGTGAGTGGTGGTAGTGGTGGTGGTGGTGCCTGGTGTGAGTGGTGGTAGTGGTGGTGGTGCCTGGTGTGAGTGGTGGTAGTGGTGATGGTGGTGCCTGGTGTGAGTGGTGGTAGTGCTGGTGGTTGTGCCTGGTGTGAGTGGTGGTAGTGGTGGTGGTGCCTGGTGTGAGTGGTGGTAGTGCCGGTGGTTATGCCTGGTGTGAGTGGTGGTAGTGCTGGTGGTTGAGTCTGGTATGAGTGGTGGTGCCTGGTGTGAGTGGTGGTAGTAGTGGTGGTGGTGCCTGGTGTGAGTGGTGGTAGTGGTGGTGGTGCCTGGTGTGAGTGGTGGTAGTGGTGGTGGTGCCTGGTATGAGTTGTGGTGCCTGGTGTGAGTGGTGGTAGTGGTGATGGTGGTGCCTGGTGTGAGTGGTGGTAGTGCTGGTGGTTGTGTCTGGTGTGAGTGGTGGTAGTGGTGATGGTGGTGCCTGGTGTGAGTGGTGGTAGTGCTGGTGGTTGTGCCTGGTGTGAGTGGTGGTAGTGCCGGTGGTTATGCCTGGTGTGAGTGGTGGTAGTGCTGGTGGTTGTGCCTGGTGTGAGTGGTGGTAGTGGTGGTGGTGCCTGGTGTGAGTGGTGGTAGTGCCGGTGGTTATGCCTGGTGTGAGTGGTGGTAGTGCTGGTGGTTGAGTCTGGTATGAGTGGTTGTGCCAGGTGTGTAAGTGGTGGTAGTGGTGGTGGTTGTGCCTGGTGTGAGTGGTGGTAGTGGTGGTGATTGTGCCTGGTGTGAGTGGTGGTAGTGGTGGTGGTTGTGCCTGGTGTGAGTGGTGGTAGTGGTGGTGGTTGTGCCTGGTGTGAGTGGTGGTAGTGGTGGTGGTGCCTGGTGTGAGTGGTGGTAGTGGTGATGGTGGTGCCTGGTGTGAGTGGTGGTAGTGCTGGTGGTTGTGCCTGGTGTGAGTGGTGGTAGTGGTGGTTGTGCCTGGTGTGAGTGGTGGTAGTGCTGGTGGTGGTGCCTGGTGTGAGTGGTGGTAGTGGTGGTGGTGGTGCCTGGTGTGAGTGGTGGTAGTGGTGGTGGTGCCTGGTGTAGTGGTGTAGTGTGGTAGTGGTGGTAGTGGTGGTGGTGGTGGTAGGTGGGTGGTAGTGGTGTGGTGCGGTGGTGCCTGGTGGTGAGTGGTGGTAGTGGTGGTGGTGCCTGGTGTGAGTGGTGGTAGTGGTGATGGTGGTGCCTGGTGTGAGTGGTGGTAGTGGTGGTGGTGCCTGGTGTGAGTGGTGGTAGTGGTGATGGTGGTGCCTGGTGTGAGTGGTGGTAGTGGTGGTGGTGCCTGGTGTGAGTGGTGGTAGTGGTGATGGTGCCTGGTGTGAGTGGTGGTAGTGGTGATGGTGGTGCCTGGTGTGAGTGGTGGTAGTGATGGTGGTGCCTGGTGTGAGTGGTGGTAGTGGTGGTGGTGCCTGGTGTGAGTGGTGGTAGTGGTGGTGGTGCCTGGTGTGAGTGGCGGTAGTGGTGGTGGTGGTGGTGCCTGGTGTGAGTGGTGGTAGTGATGGTGGTGCCTGGTGTGAGTGGTGGTAGTGGTGGTGGTGCCTGGTGTGAGTGGTGGTAGTGATGGTGGTGCCTGGTGTGAGTGGTGGTAGTGGTGGTGGTGCCTGGTGTGAGTGGTGGTAGTGGTGGTGCCTGGTGTGAGTGGTGGTAGTGGTGATGGTGGTGCCTGGTGTGAGTGGTGGTAGTGGTGGTGGTGCCTGGTGTGAGTGGTGGTAGTGGTGATGGTGGTGCCTGGTGTGAGTGGTGGTAGTGCTGGTGGTTGAGTCTGGTATGAGTGGTGGTGCCTGGTGTGAGTGGTGGTAGTGGTGGTGGTGCCTGGTGTGAGTGGTGGTAGTGGTGATGGTGGTGCCTGGTGTGAGTGGTGGTAGTGGTGGTGCCTGGTGTGAGTGGTGGTAGTGCTGGTGGTTGTGCCTGGTGTGAGTGGTGGTGCCTGGTGTGAGTGGTGGTGCCTGGTGTGAGTGGTGGTAGTGGTGGTGGTTGTGCCTGGTGTGAGTGGTGGTAGTGGTGGTGGTGCCTGGTGTGAGTGGTGGTAGTGGTGGTGGTGCCTGGTGTGAGTGGTGGTGCCTGGTGGTGCCTGGTGGTAGTGGTGGTAGCGGTGGTGGTGGAGACTTTCCCCTTCACCACCACCATCACCAGCAGTTCCTGCTCTGGTCTGACTGACGTCTCTCACACCAGCTTGTCAACACCTTCCTGGTATAGCAACACCGTTGCATCAGAGTGGGTCATGCCAACAGTCTCCCATAACATACACGCTAGCACTGTTTTTGGGAGGGGCGATTAGAACTATCTTTAAATAAACACCAAACGTGTCTTACTACAGGAAATCCTCACTTAACATCTTTTCGTTCAACGTCGTTTCGTTATAACGTTGATGAGAAAAACAAACAAATTGCCGGCCAGGAATGGAAAATATGGGAAGACTTAAATATCTGGATGGAGGACATGGATCGACCTAACTCTCCGTGTTCGCTAATGGTCATACAAATGAAAGTTTAAGTTGATTTGAAGATCTAAAGAAGAAATGGGTGAAAGTGAAACCTTCGTGGCAAGTCGTGGTTGATCTGAATGTTTTAAGAAACATTTAAAAGTACATAACATGCAAATAACAAGCGAGTCTACAAGAGCCGACACGGAAGCTGCATCTGCTTACCCAGCTTCAATATTATGTTAATTTCCTCCCTTATGGCTGTGTGTGCTCGGCTTTTATGATATATAGCGAGTTTCCTATATAACTCTGAAAAAAACATATGACATCTAAAATAATAAAAATGCCAACAATGGAGTAAATGTAGGACTCTACATCGCCCCAGAGTGACATACTAAATAGTCATGGCGTCTGCACCACTACTGTACCCCCTATCACCTATTTATTTGTCGTATAAATGAAAACTGTGAACATTCAAAACAAAAAACAAACAAAAGTATATATATATATATATATATATATATATATATATATATATATATATATATATATATATATATATATATATATATATATATATATATGTCGTGCCGAATAGGTAAAACTGGTTAATTAGCAAGAACTCATTTAAAATTAAGTCCTTTCTAAATTTTTCTCTTATACATTTAAAGATATATATTTTTTTCATTTATGTTAATATAAAAGTTAATGGTTTTCTACCAAAAGAACCTTTGGAAACTTACCTAACCTTATTATAACAAGCGCAATTTAATTTAGCCTAATCCAACTAAATATATTTTATATAAGTTTACAACAATTTAATAATGAACAAACACAATTAAATATATTTTGTTCGTAAGATTCAGAAAGATTTTTTTGCGAAATTATTGCATACACAAATTTTCGCTTGCCTTATTCGGCAAGAAGAGCGTTGCTATTTAAGCCAAAATCCCAAGTTTTACTTATTCGGCACGACATATTCACTGAGAGGTAGAGTAATACCTATTTTAAGTTAATAAAGTATTCTTGTCTGGTGGGGAAAAAAGTTAACCGTTCAACCTTAATAATCCTGGTGCAGCCGATAGGTTTTAAACCTCCCCCCTCCTCCCATTAAACCAGCAAGAAATATGATGTATATTGGAATATTCAGTGAAGGGTTAGGTCACTGGCGGAGGTTACAGACATGACACGGACAGAGAACACGTCAACAAGGACAGAGAAAACGTCAACAAGGACAGAGAACACATTAACTCGGGCACAGAGAACACGTCAACACGGACAGAGAACACGTCAACTAGGACAGAGAACACACTAACCCGCCACAGAGAACACGGGACAGAGCACACATTAACCCGCCACAGAGAACACGTCAAAACGGACAGAGAACACGGGACAGCACACATTAACCCGCCACAGAGAACACGTCAACACGGACAGAGAACACGGGACAGCACACATTAACCCGCCACAGAGAACACGTCAAAACGGACAGAGAACACGGGACAGCACACATTAACCCGCCACAGAGAACACGTCAAAACGGACAGAGAACACGGGACAGCACACATTAACCCGCCACAGAGAACACGTCAACACGGACAGAGAACACGGGACAGCACATTAACCCGCCACAGAGAACACGTCAACACGGACAGAGAACACGGGACAGCACACATTAACCCGCCACAGAGAACACGTCAACACGGACAGAGAACACGGGACAGCACACATTAACCCGCCACAGAGAACACGTCAAAACGGACAGAGAACACGGGACAGCACACATTAACCCGCCACAGAGAACACGTCAACACGGACAGAGAACACGGGACAGCACACATTAACCCGCCACACAGAACACGTCAACACGGACAGAGAACACGGGACAGCACACATTAACCCGCCACAGAGAACACGTCAACACGGACAGAGAACACGGGACAGCACACATTAACCTGCCACACAGAACACGTCAACACGGGCTGAGGTGCACCAAAAATACGACGTACTTACGTTATGTAAATTTTTTACAATGTTTACCAGACTGAGCGTCATGAAAGGTGTTTACAATGTGTGTGTTTGTGTGTGTGTGTGTTTGTGTGTGTGTGTTTGAGTGTGTGTGTTTGTGTGTGTGTGTGTTTGTGTGTGTGTGTTTGTGTGTGTGTGTTTGTGTTTGTGTGTGTGTGTTTGTGTGTGTGTGTGTTTGTGTGTGGGTGTGTTTGTTTGTTTGTGTTTGTGTATGTGTGTGTTTGTGTGTGTGTGTGTTTGTGTGTGTGTGTTTGTGTATGTGTGTGTGTACTCACCTAGTTGTGGTTGCAGGGGTCGAGTCATAGCTCCTGGCCCCGCCTCTTCACTGGCCGCTACTGGGTCACGCTCCCTGCTCCATGAGCTTTATCATACCTCTCCTTAAAGCTATGTATGGAACCTGCCACCACTACATCGCTTCCCAAGCTATTCCACTTCCCGACCACTTTATGACTGAAGAAATACTTCCTAACATCCCTGTGATTCATTTGAGTCTTCAATTTCCAACTGCGTCCCCTTGTTGCTGTGTCCCACCTCTGGAACATTGTGTCTCTGTCCACCTTGTCTATTCCTCTCAGTATCTTATATGTCGTTATCATGTGTCCCCTATCTCTCCTGTCCTCCAGTGTCGTCAGGTCGATTTCCCTTAACCTCTCTTCGTAGGACATACCCCTTAGCTCCGGGACTAGTCTTGTTGCAAACCTTTGCACTTTCTCTAGCTTCTTTACGTGCTTGGCTAGATGTGGGTTCCAAACTGGTGCTGCATACTCCAGTATGGGCCCAACGTACACAGTGTACAGGGTCCTGAACGATTCTTTATTTAGATGTCGGAATGCTGTTCTTAGGTTAGCTAGGCGCCCATATGCTGCAGCAGTTATTTGGTTGATGTGCGCCTCAGGAGATGTGCTTGGTGTTATACTCACCCCAAGATCTTTTTCCTTGATTGAGGTTTGTAGTCTTTGACCACCTAGACTGTACTCCGTCTGCGGTCTTCTTTGCCCTTCCCCAATCTTCATGACTTTGCACTTGGTGGGGTTGAACTCCAGGAGCCAATTGCTGGACCAGACTTGCAGCATGTCCAGATCCCTTTGTAGTTCTGCCTGGTCCTCGTCCAACTGAATTCTTCTCATCAATTTCACATCATCTGCAAACAGGGACACTTCGGAGTCTATTCCTTCCGTCATGTCGTTCACAAATACCAGAAACAGCACCGGTCCTAGGAGTGACCCCTGTGGAACCCCACTCGTCACAGGCGCCCACTCTGACACCTCGCCACGTACCATGACTCGCTGCTGTCTTCCATGGAGTGCCTTCCCTGTTATCCCTGCCTGGTCCTCCAGCTTTTGCACTAATCTCTTGTGTGGAACTGTGTCAAATGCCTTCTTACAGTCCAAGAAAATGCAATCTACCCACCCCTCTCTGTCTCTTGTCTTACTGCTGTCACTCTGTCATAGAACTTCAGTAGGTTTGTGACACAGGATTTCCCGTCCCTGAAACCGTGTTGGCCGTCGTTGATAAGCTCATTCCTTTCTAGGTGCTCCACCACTCTTCTCCTGATAATCTTCTCCATGACTTTGCATACTATATATGTCAGTGACACTGGTCTGTAGTCTAGTGCTTCATGTCTTTCTCCTTTTTTAAAAATTGGGACTACATTTGCTGTCTTCCATACCTCAGGTAATCTCCCTGTTGCGATAGATGTGTTGAATATTGTTGTTAGGGGTACACATAGCGCCTCTGCTCCCTCTCTCAGGACCCATGGAGAGATGTTGTCCGGTATCTAGCTCACTCTGCAGCCTCTTCACTTCTTCCTCGGTTGCATGTATTGTGTCCAACACTTGGTGGTGTACCCCACTATTGCATCCATAGAATGGGCCCCAATGTATATATATGTATATTTATAATGTATATTTTCCATTTTCTATAATTTTATTTTGCTGATATTCTCGATAATAGCTAAATCATTAATATCGTGCTTTATATTATTATTGGACTTATATTTGACATTATTTGACTTAGCTTTTGTAATAGGTAGGATGTAACATTATATATTGTACTCATGTTTGTAGTAGCTGCCCTGGAGTTGGCAAACTACCGTTTATGACACTACGCTAGTTATACTGCCGGCGTCTTGTTGCTGGGAGGGAGTCACATGATTCCACCTGAGGTGGGTGGCTGCTGCTCCTTCCTCGAGAGCACTACGCAGTTGGACATCGTTGAGTCAACACCTCTCTCGTGTCTCTGCTTGTTTTCTCGCTATTTAGACTTTGTTTGGGTAGAGTATGTATTCGGTGGTGAGACGAAACATATTTCTCAAGACTCTGTGTAACTCTGTTCACAGTGATTTTCGACGTTTTTCTGGGTTGTGTGTTACGTTGACACTCTGAGATAACTCAGGTCTCTAGCTACAGCTCCTGACCTAATTCGATAAGGCATCTGTGCACCGTCACAGTTTGGATTGTTTATGCTGAACCTAGCTTCAGTAGAAAGGGAGTTTTGTGACTGTTTTGGAGGATCTATTGATGGTCCCCAGTTAGGGTCGATTTTCTATCTCCTGGTTCCTGACGCTGTGTTGCTGTTGCTTGTTATATTGGGAGAGAGAGAGAGAGAGAAATAAGACGTAACTTAACATAAACGTTTGTTAAGACTTTAATGAACGACATAACAGGTCTGGACGTCTGGTCCAGCTGCTGGGACAGTAAGGGTCAATCTTCTACACATCAATCACAGGACTCTAGCCCTATGTCCTGCACATCCTGGCTGACAGTTCAGACTTCCTGGACCTCACTCTTAGTTCCTACTCATCAAAGGCACTTGTCGACAGATACCGGGCCTCCGCCCCGATATATGACAGATCATAATCTCTATTTTTTTTTTACAAAGTACAATTTACACCTGCTGTAGCCAGTGCTACAGCAGGTGTAAATGTTGTAAATGGCTGACATTTCTCACTACGTTAGAAATGTCAGCCATTACTGACGTACGTCAGTCGTGCACAGCAATTCCAGCAGCCTGAAAACATTATTTTAACTATTGTCTGATTAATTAATTTGGATTATAAGAAAGTTAGTGTTAAGGATTATGACCTTCCTGGAAATTTTCCGTAAAACAACTTTTTTTTTTTTTTAAATATTTTTATATGTAATACAGTTTGTTAGTGTTTATAGTAATTATTACCATTGTCGGTCACTTACACATATACTGATATATATATATATATATATATATATATATATATATATATATATATATATATATATATCGACACTCAGTGAACACTTTATTAGGGACTTCTGGTC
Organism: Cherax destructor; assembly: GCA_009830355.1. Taxonomy (NCBI): domain Eukaryota; kingdom Metazoa; phylum Arthropoda; class Malacostraca; order Decapoda; family Parastacidae; genus Cherax; species Cherax destructor. Next base: position 76,836 of record WNWK01001716.1, read on the forward strand.
GTTAAAATCAAAATACAATCAGCTTATAACATGGAAGAACTTCACTGCCTTAAAGCATGCAGACATCGTCAAGAAGTTTAGTTGTTGTTCAGACTGAACATCAGAAGAATGATGAAGAAATGAATGATTGTTGGTGTCAGACAGACGGGATGGTTTGAGTATCTCAGAAACTGCTGATCTCTTGGGATTTATCACACACAACAAAATACCCAGTGAGCGGCAGTTCTGTGGGGAAGGAAGAAAGCCTTGATAACAATAGAGGTAAGATGAGAATCGGCTAACTGGTTCAGGCTGTCAGTAACTCAAATAACCACGTAGTAGAGCAATGGTATGCAGTAGAGCAATTCTGAACGCACAAAACATCGAACCTTGAAATGAATGGGCTGCTACAACAGCAGAAGACCACACCGGGTTCCGCTGCAGTCAGGTAAGAACATGAAACTGCCACTACATTGGGCACAGGCTCTTCAAAACTGAACAGTTGAAGATTGGGAAAACGTCGCACGTCGCCTGGTCTGACAAAACGCGAGATCTGCTGAAACATGCAGATGGTGGCGTCAGAATTTGATGTAAACAACATGAATCCATGAATCCCTCCCGCTTGTACAGCCGACAAATCTGCAGCAACTGCGTGATGCTATCATGTCAACATTGACAAGATTCTCTAAGGAATGTTTCCAGCAATTTCTTGACTAACTTTATCGCCAAAGAGTATATCTGTAGGCTGTGCTGGCCTGCAGGCAGGGCAGGCTGTGCAGGTTGTGTTTGCTGTGCAGGCAGGCAATAGAGAAGAAGGGTCTCTGACAATGAGTTTGGTATTCGGCCGCGTTTCATTTATTTGTTGTTGCTGCTGCTATTGTTATTGTCGTTGTTACTGTTGCTGCTGCTGAACTGCATGCTCACTAATATATATATATATATATATATATATATATATATATATATATATATATATATATATATATATATATATATATATATATAAATTTAAAGACTGTGTTCAATATATAGGGAATGTTTATTAGACAATGTTGTGTGTATGTGTGTGTGCGTGTGTATGTGAGAGAGAGAGAGAAAGAGAGAGAGAGAGAGAGAGAGAGAGAGAGAGAGAGAGAGAGAGAGAGAGAGAGAGAGAGAGAGAGAGAGGAAGAGAGAGAACTTGATTCATTTACTTTTTAAACACACTGACTGGTGGAATTTTTCGCCTCATCTCTGTGTCTCATTTGCGTTTTTAGTTGCCATCTCTGCCCCCTCGTCCCTGTGTCTAGCATTTTAAGTAGGCTGTCACAATCAACCCTCTCAATTTTTATGTATATCTTATACGTCGTGATGAGGTCGTCTCGTTCAACTCCCTCAGTTTCTCTTCATAGTTCCAACACCTCAGCTCTCTCAGTCCAGTTTTTATTGCAAACCTTTTGACCTTTCCGAATTTCTGAGCATGCGTAACAGAATATGGGTTGAAAAATTAGACACTTTTATAACACCTGGGTATATTTATTGAGAAAACGTTTCGCCCCGCAGTGGCTTCATCAGTCCTATACAAAGAAGAATGGTGAAGATCAGGAGTTTGAGGTAATCAGTCCCTCAGCCTGGAGTCAATGTAATCAATCCATCGACTCCAGGCTGAGGGACTGATTACCTCAAACTCCTTCTAATCTTCACTATTCTTCTTTGTATTGGACTGATGAAGCCACTGCGGGGCGAAACGTTTCCTCATTAAAGATACCCAAGTGTTGTATATGTGTCTAATTTATCAACTTGTCGGTTTTCAGAACCATTTATCTAAGTTCCTGTCAGATACAGCAACATCTTGGGATCTTGATCCAAAATCTGGGTTCCCTGCGGGTTCTGCGTACTCTGATTACCTGACTTTGTTAAGTACTTAAGAAAGCAGTTCTCAGAATTACCAGCTTTGCATATTCTGCTGATATTATGTACCTAACGTGCACCTCTCGGGATATCCTCGGTGTGATGTTTACACTAAAGTCCTCTAGCTGATGGTTGTGTCATCTCACCTTTCACACTGCACTCCATCTCTGGTCTTCTCTCTCAATATGAATTTGCATTAATTTGCACTTGAGTAGAACTTTAGTAGACAATTGCTTGAGCACCGTTGTAGATTGTTCACATCTTTCTTTAGTTTGTTTCTATCCTCTTCCATTCTTGTTCTTCTCGTTAGTTGTACGTCATTTGTGGTATAAACCTGGTAATAAATACCTACAAATTGGTTTAAAGAGACACGTAAGAAAACACTAGGATATTTATTAGAAATCATTTCGGTCCAGAAGTGATCAAGGTCCCAGGACCGATACGTTTTCTAATAAATATTTCCTAGTGTTTGCTTACATTGTAAACCAATACGTCATTTGTAAACAATGGTACATAGGATTCAGTCCCCTCTGATAGGCCAATAACATGCATTCAGAAGGGTAACTGCCTTAGTACTGGTCGTCAGGAAACCTCCCTCGCTACCCCGCCCATTCTGAAATGTTTGCGATTTTCTTATCCATTTATCCTCTGTTCATTAGTTAGTTATTCCTTATTAACCTGGGTGGCTAACCCTCCAGGTTAAAAATCCGAACAAATTTTATCATATCTAAGCTAATCAAATCCCATGGACCCACTCAACTCCATACATTTCCCATGGACCCACTCAACTCCAAACATTTCCCATGGACCCACTCAACTCCATACATTTCCCATGGACCCACTCAACTCCAAACATTTCCCATGGACCCACTCAACTCCATACATTTCCCATGGACCCACTCAACTCCATACATTTCCCATGGACCCACTCAACTCCATACATTTCTATGAAACATACTCACATATGTCTGCTGTGTGTACAGGCCTCTATCTCTCAGCTATTGGCATCACTTAACATTGAACCCCCTTCTTGCTTCTGCAATCTGTGAGTCGATCTACGGTCAGGTACAATGTCAAATGCTTCCTTGCAGTTGGTTCTTCTTTGTTTTTCTTTTTCTGGTCTCCGCCACCCTGTCATAAGACTCCAGTAGGTTCGTGAGGCAAGTCTTACCTTTCCTAAATTCATTCTAATTGTATGTGACGAATTCCATCATATCTAGGTGCTCAGTCAACCTCTTTCTAATTCAATACCTTTTCGAATATTTTGGACGGCATACATATCAGTGTTATTAAGGTGTAGTTCAGTGTCTCTTGCCTCCTCTCTCTGTCCCATCTTATAAATAGAAACCAAATTTACATGTTTCCAGCTGTCCAGTTGTTGATATGTAGTCTGTAGTGACTTCTTGTATATCTTTGCGATAAATTTACTTAGTGCTTCGCTACTTGTTTATACCAATTATATGTTATCAGGAGTTATGGCTTTTTGATTGGTCCACCATTTTTACCTGATTTGTTACCTCCGCCTCTTTTATGTAGATAATATCCAGCTGCGAAAAACTAATGTCAAAGACCTGGGAGTGATCATGACAGAGGATCTCACCTTCAAGGACCATAACACCGTAGCAATCGCATCTGCTAGAAAAATGACAGGATGGATAATGAGAACCTTTAAAACCAGGGATGCCAAGCCCATGTTGACACTTTTCAGGTCGCTTGTTCTATCTAGGCTGGAATATTGCTGCACACTAACTGCACCTTTCAAGGCAGGTGAAATTGCTGACTTAGAAAATGTACAGAGAACCTTCACGGCACGCATAACTGCGATAAACCACCTCAATTACTGGGAACGCTTGAAGTTCCTAAACCTGTACTCCCTGGAACGCAGGCGGGAGAGATACATTATTATATGCACTTGGAAAATCCTAGAGGGATTAGTACCAAACTTGCACACGAGTGTCACTCCCTACGAAAGCAAAAGACTCGGCAGACGATGTAACATCCCCCCCAATGAAAAGCAGGGGTGCCACTAGCACGTTGAGAGACAACACAATAAGTGTCAGGGGAACAAGACTGTTCAACTGCCTCCCACCATACATAAGGGGGATTACCAATAGACCCCTAGCTGTCTTCAAGCAGGAACTGGACAGGCACCTAAAGTCGGTGCCTGACCAGCCAGGCTGTGTTTCGTACGTTGGACTGCGTGCGGCCAGCAGTAACAGCCTGGTTGATCAGGCTCTGGTCCAACATGAGGCCTGGTCACAGACCGGGCCGCAGGGTCGTTGACCCCTTGAACTCTCTCCAGGTAAACTCCAGGTAGTCCTTCCACTGAACATCAGACCACAATTATCATTTCTACTCAGACTTCAGAGGTTCAGTATTGTTAGCACATTGGTTTCCCAGGCCTCGTAGGTGTTCTGAGGTGTTGACACAAGGAGATGCTTATTGCCAGAAGTCAAGAGTTTTCCAATCTTTGTCTCTGGTGTCCTGGCGGAGTCACAAATTTCCCCCAAGTTATTTTACAGTGGTCAAGAGTCTTCTCAAAATATACTTATTGCCAGTGCTGAAGTTCCTTCTGTTAGTTGTGGTCGAATTGTTTTTCCTATTAATTTCTGACTGGGCACTCCTGTTGTTTTGTGGAGGGTTGTATATAAAAGCAACACTTGTTACAGGACCCATTTATAATAAATCACTAACACCACCACCACTAGCATCACCACCACTAGCACCACCATTACCACTAGCACCACCATCACCACTTGCACCACAACCACCACTAGCACCACCACCACTATTAGCACCACCACTAGCACAACCATTACCACTAGCACCACCACTAGCACAACTATTACCACTAGCACCACCACCACTATTAGCACCACCATTACCACTAGCACCACCACTAGCACCACCACTACCACTAGCACCACCACCACCACTAGCACCACCATTACCACTAGCACCACCGCCATCACCATTACCACTAGCACCACCACTACCACTAGCTCCACCACCACCACTAGCACCATCACCACTACTAGCACCACCACCAACACTAACACCACCATTACCACTAGCACCACCACCACCACTACCACTAGCACCACCACCACTACTAGCACCACCACCACCACTAGCACCACCACCACCACTAGCACCACCACCACCCCTAGCACCACCACCACCACTAGCACCACCACCACCACTAGCACCACCACCATCACTAGCACCACCACCAACAGAAGGAAAACAAAGTACTAAGTTAGTTCCCACGATCCCTGTCAAAGGACTGCCGCCTCCTAGGATGGTGTTCCTCCTGCCACTCACATCCTGAATCCTTCACTTCTCATCCTCACAATGTTTTCTTCTCATCCTCACTCTACTCAGTCCCTAGAAACATGTACTCTCCACCAGATGTATCTCCACCCCATGCATCTCCACCCCATGTATCTCCATCACATGTATCTCCACCCCATGCATCTCCACCCCATGTATATCCACCCCGTGTATCTCCACCCCAAGTTCCTCTCCATCCTAAGTTCCTCTCCTCCACATGTATCTCCACCCCTTGTATCTCTATCTCTCAGCACTGCCATTTCGACCATTTTAGAGATTCTGGAAGATCAGGCAGGAGGCTGGATGGATGAGGGAGGGGTGAGGGATGAGGGTGAGGGAGGGGAGATGGAGGGGAGAGGGAGGGGAGAGGGAGGGAGAGGAGTAGGGTGTGGGAGGGGAGACAGGTGGTCTTGGGACTCCTATTTAAACAAGTTTCATGTAAATTCGTCGACTGCCTCGACTCTGGGACCTTATGCATCTGCAGTCGAATTTCTCTTCATTTGGCGACGTCCTGGGTGGCGTCCAGTCATTTTCTTCGTAAAATACTCTTCAGGAGACTTGAAACTCCACTTCCACAGACCTTGTCATCAAACTCAAGACGAGGGCGCGGTCACATAAAATAATTTCCAAACTTCAGCGTTTGGAAATCTTACGAAGTTCATTCTCTACGTGTTATTGTTGCTGGTTTATAAGGGTCAAGACAGCTTATGCCGCGTGAACCCGTTTCTAAAAGCGTTTGTAATGGGTCATCTTGTTGGTGGTTTATAGGGCAACTGACAGACTACGCCGTATTGAGCTCCTGTGCAATGGTCATCACTTTTACAGATTGTTGTGGTTTGTCATGAGGCACCTCATCCCTTATGAAAATATAGGTGGAAAAAGATATAAAACACGAAAATACAACTAAATGGTAGAATTAAAGTTGATAAATAAAGTTTATATAGTTTGTTTAATTATCAACACACAAATATTTAATATTTCCTCTGTCATTTGAAGACCCGGAAATGCCTGAGCATCCGCTGGCTTAACCCAGCTATGTTTCACAACGCATTTAAAAATCAGAAGCTCACTACCTGGTAGTGTGCTAAGATACTGATCTCCTCATTCTCACATAAAACTGTTCTCATCCTTAAAGGGCACTCAAGACGTTATACACTCGGCTAGGAGGCGTATATTCGGTAAGAGTGGAAGAGCCCAGCTCACTTCTATGTCTTGCTGCGAGAGAGACAGTGCTTTAATGTACATACTCTGAGGCGGGTTCTCCCATATTATATACACACACTGAGTGCAGCATTGCAAATGCAAATTACCTTGTGTATTTCAGTATACATACACTGAGTCTACTTTAATCTTATTTCAGTAATGAAAATAATCTTAATTGGCGGTGTTCTGATGATAGGCAGCCTTAATGACTTACCTGCAGTTCATGGGATTTCAAAGCAGAACAAACAACATTCTATCAACAACTGGCACCAGAGTAGGTGAACCTGTGTTTGTCAGAGAGACAACGGAGGATCCACACACCTGTAGTGGGATTACAAAAGGATCAAAGCGAGTTTGAACCCGCAACACCGTTCAATCTCCTCAGAGCAGGATCCAATTGCTCTTCCTCGATCGGTTTATGTTTGACAAAAGGATTGAGACCCAGAAACAGTTGGGAACTTAAGCTTATGTGTACTTAGAGTTAAAAAATATATATTTTTCTTGAAAATACAAAAGCGAAATTATTTTCATGTCGCTGTTATCCACAAATCCAACAAACGTGAAGAAATAAATTTTGCGGTGGACGAAGATGGATTGTCTCCGAGAAAATTGGAAAATGTCCCATAATCAACTTCCAGAATTTGGTCATGTCGACAGATTTGTAGAGTCAGCATCGACCACACACGCCAGCACTTACAACACCATCGACCACACACGCCAGCACTTACAACACCATCGACCACACACGTCAGCACTCACAACAACAACATCGACCACACACACCAGCACTCACAACAACAACATCGACCACACACGCCAGCACTCAAAATAACAACATCGACCACACACGCCAGCACTCACAACAACAACATCGACCACACACGCCAGCACTCACAACAACAACATCGACCACACACGCCAGCATTCACAACAACACCATCGACCACACACACCAGCACTCAAAACAACAACATCGACCACACACGCCATCACTTACAACAACAACATCGACCACACACGCCATCACTTACAATAACAACATCGACCACACACGCATCACTTACAACAACAACATCGACCACACACGCTAGCACTCACAACATTACAACAGTAAATAAATCCAAGAGTATTAAATATAACATCTTTCCTGGTGTCTGTGGGAGCCATAACAAAGGGACCAGTTCTGTAGACGAGTCAAGCAGTTTGGACGACATATCACCAGGGGAAAAAAGATCAAGGAAAGTTGTGAATCTCAGGAGACCTTAAGTGTCAGGGAGAAGGTGGGTAAGGGAGAGTTAGGAAGAAGGACGGTGGTGCTTGCAGTAGGGAGAAGAGTGGAAGAGTGTGTGATCAGGGAAATGGGTAGGGTGTGTGAGGTCAGGGTGAAGAGTAGAGTGTGTGAGGTCATGAAGAAAGGCGGGGTGTGTGGTGTCAGGGAGATGGGTATGGTGTGTGAGGTCAGGGAGACAGGAAGGGGTGTGTGAGGTGAGGATGAAGGGTAGGGTGTGGGAGGTCAGGAAGAAGGGTGGTGTGTGTGAGGTCAGGGACTAGGGTAGGGTGTGTGAAGTCAGGAAGAAGGGTAGTGTGTGTGAGGTAAGTGAGACAGGTGGGGTGTGTAAGGTCAAGGAGACTGGTAGGGTGTGTGAGGTCAGGGTGAAGGATAGGGTGTGAGAGATCAGAGAGAAGAGTAGAGTGTGTGAGTCAGGTTGAAGGATAGGGTGCATGAGGTCAGGGAGACGGGTGTAGTGTGTTGACACAACATGAGGAGGTATTTGCAAGTAAGAAAATACCAGCACACCAGAAAGTGTTCCAATATAATGAGTGATGTTCAAAATAGTATTTAATATCGACAAGTTGAAGAGTAAGACACATGTGCAACAGTTGGGTAGTTTTATTGTTGACTGAAACGTTTCGTCTACACAGTCGGGCTTCTTCAGTCAGATACAGAGGCAGCAAGTGTGGAGAAATAGTTTTTGAGGTAGTCAGTCCCTCAGCCTGGAGAAGTGTTCACCTCCATAGTCTGGAACAATGTGAAGCTGAAGCATAAGAATTGAGTCTTTAATACTGACGAAGGTGAGGTGGGAAGATCTGGATGACTCCTCGGCAGCGGCGGCGGCGGCGGCGGCGGCGGCGGCATGAAAAGATACACAACTCTAACATATATGTCTTACTCTTTAACTTAAGATTTCTTCGGATTTTTTTCGGATTTTTAACCCCGAAGGGTTAGCCACCCAGGATAACCCAAGAAAGTCAGTGCGTCATCGAGGACTGTCTGTCTTATTTCCATTGGGGTCCTTAATCTTGTCCCCCAGGATGCGACCCACACCAGTCGACTAACAACCCAGGTACCTATTTGCTGCTAGGTGAACATGACAACAGGTGTAAGGAAACACGTCGAAATGTTTCCATCCGCCGGGAATCGAACCCGGGCCCTCCGTGTGTGAAGCGACAGCTCTAGCCACCAGACCACCGGGCACATCTGTTCCTTTCAGATACACACACACACACACACACACACACACACACACACACACACACACACACACACACAACACACATATATATATATATATATATATATATATATATATATATATATATATATATATATATACATAGAGGGAGATACCACCTCTAGAATTGTACTGGGGATGCTCATCCTCAGAGAAGAGAATGAACTTACTTCTGGGAAAACTCAAGGTTTTTATCGGAGCTGATGGGAATATTTTCGTCTACCATCCCTTATATTCTATATTCTATGTGAACTTTATTAATAGACAGAATACAAAAATTATAAACATGAATACATTGGTAAATTATATCAAAGATTATGAATCTCGTCCAGCTCCTCTGAAGCCGGACGCGAGCCGAGTATGCAGCATGCATTTCCCCTCTGGATGGCCATGCTGAGGCGCTGGAACATGAAAGTCGCTGCCCTTGGGTCCCTGGTGGCGTCGATGAGTCTGGAACCCAGTTCTTTAAGGAAGCGTGTGGCGTTTTTTCCCCATGATCTCAAGGTCTCTGATCCCACTGGGACAAATTGATACTATTGGCTTATGTCCCTGTACTTTCCGATCTTGTACTCCTCCCTGTGGTCAGCAGCTCCTCCCTGTCGCCCGACACTGTGATGGATGTAGGTGTCAGCCAGTGTCGACACACAGGTATAGTCCCATGCTAAGAGCTTGCCATTATTCCAAGGATAGATAGTGATCCCATCAGGGCGGTTTGCTGGGTTGTGAGTATTGTTGGCTGCTAGTGATCGGTGTTCTCTCTTGGCTGGGCATCCAGCTGTAGCAAGACTTCTTTTTATGATGTCGTTGACTTCGTTGTGTCAAGACTTCTTTTTATGTCGTTGACTTCGTTGTGCCAACCCTTGGTTTTGGAGCAGTTAAGACCATGTAGACCATATTGGTCGGCTTGTGCATCGCCGCAAATACATGTATATTCCGTGTGAATTAGGGCAACAAGGCGGAGAGCCACTGCAATATGGAGGGTCTTAGGGTCGAGGCGTGTTCCCATTGCCAAAATGGGAACTGTTTTGGAGGACGTCCCCAGAGCAATGTGCACTCACAGCCTGGAGACGGGCAGTCTCCCTGTCTGATGTTACATCTCTAAACATGTTGGCAAATACCTTTTCAGCGATGGGGCCATCCCAGCTTGACTGTTTGTAGGTCAGTGCTGCACTAGGTTTTGATGCTGGGGCAGCGAGAGTCTTCCATTCAGTGATGGCACTGGTGTAGCTAGGGTCCTGTATTCCTGCTGAGTCACTGAGGTTGTCCTGAAGAATTTGTTTTATTAACTCGTTTGATGCTATGGAAGAGGATAAGAAAGCTGGTAGGGCAATCTGGGAGGATTTGCGTACTCCCAGCCCCCCCAAGCCTGACTGGAAGTGAGGCTTGCAACCACTGTCCATCTTCGAGGGAAAGATTCAATACACTCTCTAGCATGGTCTTGAGGAGAGAGTCATATTCCTTGAGTTTCAGACTGCTGAAGGCTGGGGAGCATCTCAGGAAGTAGGTAAGTTTTGGGATTGACAGGCACCTGGTGAGTAGGTAGAAGGCATCATGTGTATCGATGTCTTTCATCCTGCCTTCCATCGTCCTGAGGTCTGAGATTTTCTTTTTTAAGATCAGATCAATGGCACTGGACCCAAGAGGAACACCAAGGAAAGTGCTGTTGGCTGGATCAATGGCTCGTGCTCCTGGTAAAAAAGCACTAATATTATGGATCATCTGTTGATTGGTAGAAACTATTTCACAATTGGTGGGGTTTAAAGATAGGCCCAGGCTCTCTCCCATTTCTTTAATTTTTCTGATGTCCTCTAGGAAAGATTCTTTAGTGCCAGCTAGGGTACCATCATCCAAAAAACAGATATTCAGCTCACTAGAGAGCGCTTCTATGACCTCCTTGATGACCAGACAGAATAGAAAGGGGGCGAGAGGGTCCCCCTGTTGCACACGATCACACGAGTTAAGTTCATGGTCCCTAAAAAAATAGTTTAGAAGTCACACTATAACACGATTCAATGAAGGGATAGAGGGAAGGGAAGTGTCTAAAAACTGCTTGGAGAGCAGCCTCCCTTCTGACTAAGTTGAAAGCATTGGCAAAATCCAATTTGATGAAGGCTTTTTCATCTGACACGTTGTTGATGTATACTCGTGCTGCATGGGCAGCTGCTTCACAGCCTTGTTGAACACCAAAACCGAGCTGAGTTGGTTTCAACATTGAGGCACCATCTTGACTCACCATTCTTACTGCAGCCTTGGCAACTAGGCGCCGAAGCGTGTTGCCCACTGCAATGGGCCTGATTCCTCCATCCTTTTTCCAGAGGTCACATAGTGAGGCACCAAAGAAGAGGGGTCTAATGGCCTTTTGGACACTGCCAACCAGGCACACATTGGAAAATTTGGTGAGTTCACACAGCAACCTCTCTGAAACATCACCAAGTGCTGGACTGAGCATTTGTTTTAGGTGTTGTGGCCTTAAACCGGTGAAACCTCCTGCTGATCCCTGTGGAAATGACATAGCAGCTTTATACACATCAGCGTCCTGTAGGGTTAAATGTTCTTCACCTGCTGCAATGTCAGGGAGGTCAATGTTGGTACTGGGAGCCCTGGGTGGATATTTGTCCTTCAGGGCTTGTTCTGTAATGACGTCCTTAGGAGCGATGGTATCCTCACTGGTTATAAGCCTAAGTGCTCCAATAGTATTACCCTCCTCTATTTTTTTGCTAATTTCGGCTCTGATTTTTGAGGCGTCAGGTGTCCTGTTGTTGGCATTTGCCGGGCGGGTGTTTGACGCCCTAGAGGGGAGACGGACGAGGTTGTCATCTCTAATAACAGATGTTGCTAGTGACTTGTCCCTCCTTGGTGGGACAGGTTGTGCCAGGATCCGTTCAAGAGGTCAGCAAATTTGCTAGCAGCTTGAGGTCTAGCTGCTGTGTTGATGTGTGTCAGCGTCCTGGTGGATGTTAATTTGATTGCGGATTTTAGGTCCTGTGTAGAGGGGAAGTCAGGGTAGCTGTCAACACTGTCTGCTGGGAGGGGCTGTTGGTTATTCCCATTTGTAGCGCTCCGGGAGCCTAGACATTCACTGTGCTCACGGATGTTGCCATTTCACGGATTGAGTGCACATTCCCTGTGGCACACCTGGCAGATGCCAGGTGTGCCACAGGGAAAGATAGACAGCTGCCTTGAAAACCTAGACGATCCCACACTGCATTTTACCGGCATCTAAAATTTCAATCTCCCAAACAAGAAATGCAAGACGCAATGTTGACTCCACGCATGCATACCAACGCTGCCTCCACGCATGCATACTAATGCTGCCTCCACGCATGCATACCAATGCTGCCTCCACGCATGCATACCAATGCTGCCTCCACGCATGCATACCAATGCTGCCTCCACGCATGCATACCAATGCGACTCCACGCATGCATACAATGTGCCTCCACGCATGCATACCAATGCTGACTCCACGCATGCATACCAATGCTGCTCCACGCATGCATACCAATGCGCTCCACCATGCATACCAATGCTGCTCCACGCATGCATACCAATGCGCCTCCACGCATGCATACCAATGCTGACTCCACGCATGCATACCAATGCTGCCTCCACGCATGCATACCAATGCTGACTCCACGCATGCATACCAATGCTGCCTCCACGCATGCATACCAATGCTGCCTCCACGCATGCATACCAATGCTGCCTCCACGCATGCATACCAATGCTGCCTCCACGCATGCTGTGAACCAACAGCTAACAGAACCTAAAAGAAATGAAAATACGAACAATAAGGAACTAATCAGAGACATAGTGTTCTCAAATACAATATACTCTGATCACAGACCGGGCCGCGGGGACGTTGACCCCCGAAACCCTCTCGAGGTATACTTCAGGTATACTCCAGGTATACTCCAGGTATACAGCATCATAGAAGCACAAATCTCAGAGTTGGGAACCCCAGCAAATTTGATTTCAACATCCATAGAATTGATTGGGACAAACTTAATCAAGAACTATGAGACATATCCTGGGAGACATATCCTGGGAGACATATCCTGGGAGACATCCTGGGAGACATATCCTGGGAGACAGTCATGAGCTCACTAAATCCTCACCAGTGTCTGGAAGACCTGAACACACAAGTCTACAAAGTCTTCATTAAATATTAACCACTGAGAAGACCTAAAAGACAGAAAGAGAGAGTAAAAGAATGAACAGAAGAAAAACGGTAATTGAATTGCTTGAGAAAAGAGCAGGTCACAACAAAGATAAAAAATCTTCACTAAAAGTTTACCGCAGATAACGAAGGAACTTTAGCATTCACACCAGACAGAAGAAGCACGAAGGGGAAAACAACATCCCGAAGATTACAAAAGTCCCTAAATATGTCCACACTTAGGCGAAATCCGAGTCGACAACCACCTGTGGAACTCGTCCATTGGAGGTTCAAACACTGACGATGAAAAAAGAAATGAGCAATATTTTAAAAGGCCAACACGAATCAGTGCTCAGCAATCCACTGAACAACATCAGGACGGAGAGTTCGGGGGAAAAAATATATGTCTGTCTGCCCTACTAATCATATATTTGACAAATACTAATTCCATAGAATTCGGAAAAAAATAGAAAGCATGTCCACACATTCATCACCTGTGATCGACTCCTGGAATTCCTTATTTATAATGACGTCACAATACCACTAACTCAGGCACTCAGAATCCTTAAGAGAAAGAGCTTAGATTCCTTAGAAAGTACATATAAACGTTTTGATGCCTTAAAAAAGTACATAAAGAAGAGCTTAGATACCTTAAAAAGTATATGAAAAGAAAGAGCTTAGATACTTTAAAAGATAAAAAATGGTTATAATAATATCCATAATTTTTAAAGGGGTGGAGGGGTAAGCCAGTGGAAGGCCTCGGTCAGATGACCAAAAGCTCCATTGGAGGGTCATCATATGACTAAGACCCGCGTCAGGAAACCCTCTTCCTGTTTCCTGACAAACCTTACCTAACCTTAGATACTTTGAAAAAAAAAGGAGTGCATACAGGAGGCAGTGAAGTACTGGTCAAAAATTACAGATCAGTAACAATAATATTGTACATAAAAAAAAGTCTATGAAACGGTGATGTGACACCGAATTACACACTGTGAGAGGCCTGGCATACTGCACAACCCACTTAGAGTGGGAAGATCATGCTTCTCACACATGCTAAATTACGACCGAATTAAGGAGGCGTCTGTAAGACACCCAGAGAGCAGATGTGGTCTACACGGAGTTCATCAAGGCAATTAACAAACGTTGATCTTGGAGTGATTGCGCATAATGCGAGGTCATTATGTATAATGGGAAAATTAGGTAAAAAGATGTTAAATATTCTGACGAGTAAAATATAAAGTATAGTAGTAAACAAAGCAAAATCTAGTATTAGCAAAGTAAGAAGCTCAGTACCCCAAGGCACTGTCCTGGTGCCTCTTCTGGTTCTCATAGTGGCAGCACACCGGGTTTGTATACACAGTTCAGGAAGACTACCTTACAGAATGAAATGAAGGCGGAAAAACCTGGGTGTAATAATGTCGGCTGCCCTGCCTTCTAGAGAACACAAAAAGACAAATGTTGCGAAAGCCATGAAAAATGACAACATTGAAAATGAAACCTTTCAAAACAAGGGAAAATAATGACAATAGTGACACTGTTCAAATCACTTGTGCTGCTTTCTTGGAGTACTGCTCAGTGTTGACGGCTCCATTCAGGGCAGGAGAGATATCACAGCTGGGAGCGCGTCGAAATATTAGATATGTACTCTCTGGAGCGAAAGGGAGAGAGATACTTTATAATATATACATGTAAGATACTCGAGTGATTGCTCAAAAATCTACATACTATCATAACTAGAGTGAGATATATGGTGGGAAGTGCAAAATAAACCCAGTGATAGTAGGAGCGCTATGGACACAATAAGAGAACACTCTATCAACATCCGTGGGTTGCCAATATTCAACATGCTACCAGCAAAATCAGAAATATTGCTGGAACAAAAGTACAAATGTTGAAAAGGAAACTCTATCACTTCCTCCGTTAATGTCAGATCAAGAAGGCTGTGATGGTCAGGTGGCCGCCAGCAGCAACAGACTGGTTGACCATGCAAGCAATAGTAAGGACTGGCCACAAGCCGGACTGTGGGAGTAAGAAGACTGTTGAAATCAGTTACACTTTCAAGGTCAGGGTGGTGGGGATGGAGGGGATGGAGGGAGGAGGGGATGGAAGGAGGAGGGGATGGAGGGAGGAGGGGATGGAGGGAGGAGGGGATGGAGGGAAGAGGGGTTGGAGGGAGGAGGGTGAAGGGAGGATGGAGGGAGTCAGGAGTGGAGGGGAGATGGAGGGAGTCTGGAAGGAGGGGATGGAGGGAGTCAAGGTGGAGGGGATGAAGGGAGTCAGGGATACCGTAAAGACCAGCCTCCCACAACTCACACCATGATTGCCTATAGCTTCCCAAGACGGCGTCATTATTCCTGGCAATTCCCAGTCCATTGTGAGGTCATCAGAGGCGCCTCTGACCCGCCTTCTAAGCTACACAACCACTTCATGGTTATCTATATTGAATTATTAGCACCAGTTATCAGTTACGAGCTACTAAAAATAAATAGGTATGTAGGAGGAGGCTGAGGAAATTGAGAACATCAGCTGAGAAAGTCTCTCCGGTTCTTCTCTTGTAGATTAGATTTAGATTTTGCCACCGAAGTGGCTAGTATATTATGCACCCCATATCCATCCTGAGGACGGTACAGCATATGGGTACACAAAACGCCTAGGAACCAGGCCACAAAAGGGTTAACAGGAGTACATTTGGATTTATATCTCAGTTCACTTATCTGTTACAAGCAAATTTAGGAAATTTGCTTACTGGAGCATCGTTACAAATTGTTGTTTCTGGTGTTATGCTTATTCTAGGAACACCAGAGAGGCTGCTAGATGGTGTGGCTATTGCAAATTAGCGTCATTATGAAAATTTCTAAGTTCAAGTAGGAATTTTAAAAGGCTCGTCGTGGAGGGAGAAACACGGTCAATATTTTTTCGATTTGTTTTGGGTAAGAAAATGGCGACTTAGAGACTTCTCTGATGAGCTCACAACGAGTTAGGAAGGAATTTGGGTTAGCAAAATACATAGGGTAATATCCAGGATTTAATATATGTAGTTGACATTATCTCAGACTAACTTGATGGCTAATTCCCTACAGTAATTATTATTATTTTCATTATATAAACAAGTTTATATATGTGTGTGTCGTGCAAAATAGGTAAAACTGGTCAATTGTAAGAACTCATTTAAAATGAAGTCCTTTCTAAATTTTTCTCTTATACGTTTAAAGATATATATTTTTTTTCATTTATGTTAAAGTAAAAATTAATAATTTTGTACCAAAAGTGCCTTAGAAAACTTACCTAACCTTATTATAACAAGCGCAATTTAATTTAGCCTAATCCAACTAAAATGTATTTTAGATAAGTTTACAATAATTTAATAATAAACAAACACAATCAAATATATTTTTACGTTAGGTTCAGAATGATTTTTGCGAAATTATTGCATACACAAATTTTCGCTTGCCTTATTCGGCAAGAAGAGCGTTGCTCTTTAGCAGTCGTTTACTAACGTTACGTTACAACTGCTTAGACACATCGTCTTATATAAGTTACATGCAGGAAAATAGGGTAATAGGAGTGACTGTGAATGGCTGAGTGAGGTAGTGGGGGACCAGCTTGGTGGGGAGGTGGTCGCCTTGTCACTCCCGATGTAACGTCACATTCTTCTGTGTGGGATCGGACATAGCGTAGTGGAAGATCCCGTGGAGTACAAAGATGAGTGATCTCTTTCCTGGAAGATCCCGTGGAGTACAAAGATGAGTGATCTCTTTCCTGGAAGATCCCGTGGAGTACAAAGATCAGTGATCTCTTTCCTGGAAGATCCCGTGGAGTACAAAGATGAGTGATCTCTTTCCTGGAAGATCCCGTGGAGTACAAAGATGAGTGATCTCTTTCCTGGAAGATCCCGTGGAGTACAAAGATCAGTGATCTCTTTCCTGGAAGATCCCGTGGAGTACAAAGATGAGTGATATCTTTCCTGGAAGATCCCGTGGAGTACAAAGATGAGTGATCTCTTTCCTGGAAGATCCCGTGGAGTACAAAGATGAGTAATCTCTTTCCTGGAAGATCCCGTGGAGTACAAAGATGAATGATCTCTTTCCTGGAAGATCCCGTGGAGTACAAAGATGAGTGCTTTCTTTCCTGGAAGATCCCGTGGAGTACAAAGATGAGTGCTTTCTTTCCTGGAAGATCCCGTGGAGTACAAAGATGAGTGATCTCTTTCCTGGAAGATCCCGTGGAGTACAAAGATGAGTGATCTCTTTCCTGGAAGATCTCTGGTCGTTAGGTTAGGTAAGACTTGTCTCCTATCAGAAAGATTCCTTACGTAGATGCGTTAGGAGCATTGAACTTGTACTCTTTAGAACTGCGTAAGGTTAGTTTAGGTAAGATTTGTCAGGACACACTACAAGCGTCGCCTGACGCGGGTTTTAGTCACGTGATGACCTGCCGCTGGAGCTTTTGGTCATCTGACCGAGGCCTTCCACTTGCTTACCCATCCACCCCTTTGAAAATTATGGTTATGATTATAACCATTTCACAGTAGTTTGCTCCGATGGTGCCTGTGTTGTGGCACTGGTGCCTGTGTTGTGGCAGTGGTGCCTGTGTTGTGGCACTGGTGTCTGTGTTGTGGCACTGGTGCATGTGTTGTGGCAGTGGTGCCTGTGTTGTGGCATTGGTGCCTGTGTTGTGGCACTGGTGCCTGTGTTGTGGCAGAGGTGCCTGTGTTGTGGCAGTGGTGCCTGTGTTGTGGCAGTGGGTCAGCTGCACTGGTGTCTGTGTTGTGGCAGTGGGTCAGCTGCGGTGGTGCCTGTATTGTGGCAGTGAGTCAGGTGCAGTGGTGCCTGTGTTGTGGCAGTGGGTCAGCTGCGGTGGTGCCTGTGTTGTGGCAGTGGGTCAGCTGCGGTGGTGCCTGTGTTGTGGCAGTGGGTCAGCTGCGGTGGTGCCTGTGTTGTGGCAGTGGGTCAGCTGCGGTGGTGCCTGTGTTGTGGCAGTGGGTCAGCTGCGGTGGTGCCTGTGTTGTGGCAGTGGGTCAGCTGCAGTGGTGTCTGTGTTGTGGCAGTGGGTCAGCTGCAGTGGTGTCTGTGTTGTGGCAGTGGGTCAGCTGCAGTGGTGTCTGTGTTGTGGCAGTGGGTCAGCTGCAGTGGTGTCTGTGTTGTGCTCTGATAAGTCTGGAAGGGATTAATGAGATTTTTTGAACGCGAGGAAAGGAAAAATGACAATTCTTGACATAGGTCCAGGTTCACGAAAACCATGAATGTGAGGAATTAGACACATGTGCAACATCTGGGAGCTTATACACCGGCGACAGGTGCCCCGGTATATAAGCTGCAAGCTCCATGACTGTGTTTCTTTATATTGTACTGATGAAGCCACTGGAGGGCAAAACATCTACAAATAAAGATACCCAGATGTTGCACATGTGTCTAATTCGTCATCTTGTCGGTACTGTCTACCATTGTATGTACCTCCATGAATGTAACGGGTAATGTACACAAGGGTACAGTACTACCATGAAGTGTGACTGAATGAGAGCATCGCCCTGCCATCAACATTCCCTGCAATGCCATCAACATTCCTTACCCTGCCATAAACATTCCCTGCCCTGCCATCAACATTCCCTACCCTGCCATCAACATTCCCTACCCTGCCATCAATATTCCTTACACTGCCATCAACATACCCTACTCTGATATCAACAATCCCTACCCTGCCATCAACATTCCCTACCCTGCCATCAACATTCCTTACCCTGCCATCAACATTCCTTTCTCTGCTATCAACATTCGATGCCCTGCCATCAAGATACCTTACCCTGCCATCAACATTCCCTGCCCTGCCATCAACATTTCCTGCCCTGCCATCAACATTCCCTGCCCTTCCATCAACATTCCCTGTTCTACCATCAACATTCCCTGCCCTGCCATCAACATTCCCTGCCCTGCCATCAACATTCCCTGCCCTACCATCAACATTCCCTGCCCTACCATCAACATTCCCTGCCCCACCGTTTAACCTTCCCTGCCATTTTCCCCCTTACCGTCAGCCAAGACACACCCATCTGGGTGTTGCTCCCTGATTGCTTTGTGGGGGTGCAGGGAGATTTATGATGGTAGTGTGGGGAGAAATCCCCAAGGGGCTCCCGAAACTCCCCGCTGCCAGGGAAACATTATACGTAACTCCAAGTAATGTTCAGTATAATGTTCAGTGTAATGTTCATTATAACGTTCAGTGTAACGTTCGGTATAATGTTCAGTATAATGTTCAGTATAATGTTCAGTATAATGTTCAGTATAATGTTCAATATAATGTTCAATATAATCAGTATAATGTTCAGTATAATATTAAGAATAATATTAAGTATAATGTTAGTATAATGTTCAATATAATGTTCAGTATAATATTCAATATAATATTCAGTATAATGTTCAGTATAATGTTCAGTATAATATTCAGTATAATGTTCAGTATAATATTCAGTATAATGTTCAATATAATGTTCAGTATAATGTTCAATATAATATTCAGTATAATGTTCAATATAATGTTCAGTATAATGTTCAATACAATATTCAGTATAATGTTAAATATAATGTTCAGTATAATGTTCAGTATAATGTTCAGTATAATATTCAGTATAATGCTCGGTATAATGTTCAGTATAATGTTCAATCTAATGTTCAGTATAATGTTCAATATAATATTCTGTATAATGTTCAATATAATGTTCAGTATAATCAGTATAATGTTCAGTATAATGTTCACTATAATATTCAGTATAATGTTCAGTATAATGTTAAATATAATATTCAGTTTTATGTTCAGTATAATATTCAGTATAATGTTCAGTATAATATTCAGTATAATGTTCAATATAATATTCAGTATAATGTTCGGTATAATATTCAGTATAATGTTCAGTATAATATTCAGTATAATGTTCAGTATAATATTCAGTATAATGTTCAGTATAATATTCAGTATAATGTTCAGTACAATATTCAGTATAATCAGTATAATATTCAGTATATTGTTCGGTATAATGTTCAGTATAATATTCAGCATAATGTTCAATATAATGTTCAGTATAATGTTCATTATAATGTTCGGTATAATGTTCAGTATAATGTTCGGTATAATGTTCAGTATAATGTTCAGTATAATGTTCATTATAATGTTCGGTATAATGTTCGGTATAATGTTCGGTATAATGTTCAGTATAGTGTTCAGTATAATATTCAGTATAATGTTCAGTATAATGTTCATTTTAATGTTCGGTATAATGTTCGGTATAATGTTCAGTATAATCAGTATAATGTTAAATATAATATTCAGTATATTGTTCAGTATAATATTCAGTATAAAGTTCAATATAACGTTCAGTATAATGTTCAATATAATATTCAGTATAATGTTCAATATAATATTCAGTATAATGTTCAATATAATATTCAGTATAATGTTCAGTATAATATTCAGTATAATGTTAGGTTTAATGTTCAGTATAATATTCAGTATAATGTTCAATATTATAATCAGTATAATGTTCAATATAATATTCAGTATAATGTTCGGTATAATGTTCAGTATAATGTTCAGTATAATGTTCAGTAATGTTCGGTATAATGTTCAGCATAATCTTCAGTATAATGTTCAGTATAATGTTCGGTATAATGTTCAGCATAATCTTCAGTATAATGTTCAGTATAATGTTCAGTATAATGTTCAGTATAATGTTCGGTATAATGTTCGGTATAATGTTCAGCATAATCTTCAGTATAATGTTCAGTATAATGTTCGGTATAATGTTCAGCATAATCTTCAGTATAATGTTCAGCATAATCTTCAGTATAATGTTCAGTATAATGTTCAGTAAAATGTTCAGATGCAAGAGGAAGGTAGTTATAGAGGAAGATAGTTATAGAGGAAGGTAGTTATAGAGGAAGATAGTTATAGAGGAAGATAGTTATAGAGGAAGGTAGTTATAGAGGAAGGTAGTTATAGAGGAAGGTAGTTATAGAGGAAGATAGTTATAGAGGAAGGTAGTTATAGAGGAAGATAGTTATAGAGGAAGATAGTTATAGAGGAAGGTAGTTATAGAGGAAGATAGTTATAGAGGAAGATAGTTATAGAAGATAGTTATAGCGGAAGGTAGTTATAGAGGAAAGATAGTTATAGAGGAAGATAGTTATAGAGGAAGATAGTTATAGAGGAAGATAGTTATAGAGAAGATAGTTATAGAGAAGTATTATAAGAAGAAGAAAGGTAAGTTATAGAGGAAGATAGTTATAAGAGGAAAGAGTAGTTATAGAGGAAGATAGTTATAGAGGAAGATAGTTATAGAGGAAGATAGTTATAGAGGAAGATAGTTATAGAGGAAGATAGTTATAGAGGAAGATAGTTATAGAGGAAGTTAGTTATAGAGGAAGATAGTTATAGAAGAAGATAGTTAAAAGGAAGATAGTTATAGAGGAAGATAGTTATAGAGGAAGATAGTTATAGGAAGGAAAGGATAGTTATAGAGGAAGATAGTTATAGAGGAAGGTAGTTATAGAGGAAGAATAAGTTATAGAGGAAGTAGTTATAGAGAAGATAGTTATAGAGAAGATAGTTATAGAAGAAGGATAGTTATAGAGGAAGATAGTATATAGAGGAAGGAAGATAGTTATAGGAAGGTAGTATAGAGAAGTTAGTAGGAAGATAGTTATAGAGGAAGAGTAGTTATAGAGGAAGATAGTTATAGAGGAAGATAGTTATAGGAAAGTAAGATTATAGAGGAAGATAGTTATGAGGAAGATAGTTATAGAAGAAAGATAGTTATAGAGAATATTATAAGGAAGATAGTTATAGAAGAGAGATAGTTATAGAGAAGATAGTTATAGAAGAAGAATATTATAGAGAAATAGTATGAGAAATATTATAGAGGAAGATAGTTATAGAGAAGATAAGTTATAGAGGAAGATAGTTATGAGGAAGTAGTATGAGGAAGTAGTATAGAAGAATAGTTATAGAGGAAGATAGTTATAGAGAAAATAGTTATAGAGGAAGATAGTTATAGAGGAAGTAGTTATAGAAATAGTATAGAGAAGATAGTTATAGAGAAGATAGTTATAAGGAAGTAGTTATAGAGGAAAGGATAGTTATAGAGGAAGATAGTTATAGAATAGTTATAGGAAGATAGTTATAGAGGAAGATAGTTATAGAGGAAGATAGTTATAGAGAAGATAGTTATAGAGGAAGATAGTTATAGAGGAAGAGTAGTTATAGAGGAAGATAGTTATAGAGGAAAGATAGAATTATAGAGGAAGAATAGTTATAGAGGAAGAATAGTTATAGAGAAGATAGTTATAGAGAAGATAGTTAAGAAGATAGTAAAGTGAAGAGTTATAGAGGAAGTATTATAGAGAAAAGTAAGTTATAAGAAGAAGTTATGGAAGTAGTTATAGAGGAAGATAGTTATAGAGGAAGATAGTTATAGAGGAAGATAGTTATAGAGAGTAGTTATAGAGAAGATAGTTATAGAGGAAATAAGAGAAAGTATTATAGAAGGAAGAGTAGTTATAGAGGAAGGTAGTTATAGAGAAAGTTATAGAGGAAGTAAGTTATAGAGGAAGATAGTTATAGAGGAAGAGTAAGTTATAGAGAAGAAGTAAAGAAATAGTTATAGAGAAAGATAGTTATAGAGGAAAGTAGTTATAGAGGAAGATAGTTATAGAGGAAGATAGTTATAGAGGAAGATAGTTATAGAGGAAAGATAGTTATAGAGGAAGATAGTTATAGAGGAAGTAGTTATAGAGGAAGATAGTTATAGAGAAGGATAGTTATAAGAGAAGATAGTTATAGAGGAAATAGTTATAGAGGAAGATAGTTATAAGGAAGATAGTTATAGAGGAAGATAGTTATAGAGGAAGTAGTATAAAATATTATAGAGGAAGAATGAAGTTATAAGAGGATTATAGAAAGAATAGTTATAGAGGAAGATATTTATAGGAAGATAGTTATAGAGGAAGATAGTTATAGAGGAAGTAAGTTATAGAGAAGTAGTTATAGAGAGAAGATAGTTATAGAGGAAGATAGTTATAGAGGAAGATAGTTATAAGGAAGATAGTTATAGAGGAAGTAGTTATAAGGAGATAGTTATAGAATAGTTATAGGAAGATAGTTATAGAGGAAGATAGTTATAGAGGAAGATAGTTATAGAGGAAGAGTAGTTATAGGAAGGAATGAGATAGTTATAAGGAAGATAGTTATAGAGGAAGATAGTTATAAGAGAAGATAGTTATAGAGGAAGATAGTTATAGAGGAAGATAGTTATAGGGAAAGTAGTTATAGAAAGGATAGTTATAGAAATAGTTATGAGGAAGGTAGTTATAGAGGAAGATAGTTATAGAGGAAGAGAGTTATAGAGGAAGATAGTTATAGAGGAAGATAGTTATAGAGGAAGATAGTTATAGAGGAAGGTAGTTATAGAGGAAGATAGTTATAGAGGAAGGTAGTTATAGAAAGGAATAGTTATAGAGGAAGATAGTTATAGAGGAAGATAGTTATAGAAGAATAGAGTAGTTATAGAGGAAGGTAGTTATAGAGGAAGATAGTTATAGAGGAAGAAGTTATAGAGGAAGATAGTTATAGAGGAAGTAGTTATAGGAAAGTAGTTATAAGGAAGATATTATAGAGAAATAGTTAAGAAGATAGTTATAGAGAAAATAGTTATAAGGAAAAGTAGATTATAGAGGAAGATAGTTATAGAGGAAGATAGATTATAAGGAAGATAGTTATAGAAAGTAGTTATAGAAGGAAGATATTATAGAAATAATTATAGAGAAGATAGTTATAGAGAAAATAGTTATAGAGAAGATAGTTATAGAAGAAGATAGTTATAGAGAAGATAGTTATAGAGAAAATAGTTATAGAGGAAGATAGTTATAGAGGAAGATAGTTATAGAGGAAGATAGTTATAGAGGAAGATAGTTATAGAGGAAGATAGTTATAGAGGAAGATAGTTATAGAGGAAGATAGTTATAGAGGAAGATAGTTAAAGAGGAAGGTTGTTGAAGAGGAAACACATAAAGAAATTAGAGAAAGTTCAAAAATTTGCAACAAGACTAGTCCTGGAGCTAAGGGGAATGTCCTACGAAGAGACGTTAAGGGAAATTAACCTGACGACACTGGAGGACAGGAGAGATTGGGGGACCATGACAACGACATACAAAATACAGAGAGGAATTGACAAGGTGGATAGGGACAGGATGTTTCAGAGATGGCACACAGCAACAAGGGGACACAAATGGAAGTTGAAGACTCAGATGATTCACAGGGATGTTAGGAAGTATTTCTTCAGTCATAGAGTTGTCAGGAAGTGGAATAGCCTGGGAAGTGATGTAGTGGAGGCAGGATGCATACGCAACTTTAAGAAGAGGTATGATAAAACTCATGGAGCAGCAAGAGTGAAATAGTAGCGACCAGTGAAGAGGCGGAGCCAGGAGCTGTGAATCGACCCCTGCAACCACAACTAGGTGACACACACACACACACACACACACACACACACACACACACACACACACACACACACACACACACACACACACACACACACACACACACCATCATCCTGATTTACTCTTACCGTGAAAAATTGGTGTCATTTTTCTTTCTAGCGAGTTGCCGATATTATGGCTGGTGTCTTGCATCCCCCACCCCCCGTCCTTTCTCTCTCTATCTCTTTTACACAAGGATTTTTTAAGGTTAGGTTAAGGTTTACAACTTTATTTACAAGCTAAGAGTTGTTACCTACATCATCTCATTTGAAAGCCATTTTTTTGTTATGAGACATACGAATAGTGAACAGGATGAAGTTGGAGCCATCTGTGGGCCAGCAATTTTATTTGATCATCTGACTGTATTTCACTAATATCATTATTTTGTACGAACATGTTCCAGACTCGAGTCATCCTAGGTGTATATTATATATATATATATATATATATATATATATATATATATATATATATATATATATATATATATATATATATATATATATATTGAAAAAATAGAGGAATTCCAAGCGCTTTCGTGACTGCTCACATTATCAAGGAACATAGTTCCTTGGTGGATACTAAGATCCACTCCCAGTTCAACACAGAGTGACGAATATTACAAAGCCATCAAAGACAAATACAATATAGGACGTACACTGCTTAACTCTAATTCAAACCTTACACTGAAAAGCCATAAGCTTTGAAGATGAAGTGAAGAGGCGCTTTATTATTGTCTCAGAGAGACCAATATCCTAAAGTACACTAGCACATCAAGTTTGAAGCCCCTCGGAGGATGCGTTATCAGGTTACCAACACTGGAGGGTGAAGTCAAAAATTAACCCCTGAAACATTTAAGTAAATTTTGCTTAAGCTTTTGGTATACAACATATCATTTTTGTTTACAGTGGTTTTGAGGACACATATATACGTCATGGACACATAGTGTATTATGTAGCTTTAACCTTGAATAATAAAGTCAAACATTGTGACATATCTGTCCATAAGAGACAGTCTCTGTTGATGTCACAGAAACCAATTTTACAGATAAATTGTTCATGTA
>WNWK01001716.1:107500-120000 GCA_009830355.1 Cherax destructor
GACTGTCTTCGAGAATTTATGAGATGGTCAACAGGACTAAGCCTCCCTGTTGACCATCTATTCAACCAGGCTGTTGTTGTTGGCGGTCTGCTGACCCACACATCTATCGCAGTCTGGTTGATCTAGCACTTGACGAAGGTAGTGATCCAGGCTCATCATGGACGTGTTTCAAACTTGTCGCAACATAATTTCTGATATATGCTAACAACAGGTTGAAAGAGTCGAGATCTACGGATGTTGATGCAATGTTCTCTTATTGTGCTCACGGCGCCCTGGCTCTTCACTGGGTCTGTTTTACACTTCCTACCATATCTCTCACTCATTGTTATGGCAGTGTAGTAGCTTCCATGTATATATTAAAATAGTAGATGGGGTGTATTATTGACTCTACAGGTGGCAACAAATGCCCTTGTATCTCTCCTGCCTTGTATGGAGCCGTCAACACTGAGCAGTACTCTAAGCGAGGGAGCACAAGTGATTGGAATAGTGTCCCTTATGAATTCTGTTACTGTCCTGGCCTTCACAGTGCTTGCTTTATTGTGCTCTTCCAAAGAAAGGTCAGCTGGCACTGTTATACCCAAGGTTCTTACATGTTTATTTGTCTGGGGTGACATTCCTACTTCGTACACACTGCTTCTGCATAGCATTTTATGATTACCATATCTGAAAGTGCCTCCGAGGGTGATGGATGAGTTAGGGTGGAGGGTGAGGGAGGGTAGATAGTGAGGGAGGGATGGTGGAGGGTGAGGGAGGGTAGATAGTGAGGGGAGGGTGGAGGGTGAGGGAGGGTAGATAGTGAGGGAGGGTGGAGGGTGATGGAGGGTAGATAGTGAGGGGAGGGTGGAGGGTGAGGGAGGGAGATTGGAGGGAGGGTGGAGGGTGAGGGAGGGTAGATAGTGAGGGGAGGGAGATAGTGAGCGGAGGGTGGAAGGTGAGGGAGGGTAGATAGTGAGGGGAGGGTGGATAGTGAGGGAGGGAGGGTGGAGGGTGAGGGAGGGTAGATAGTGAGGGGGGTGGATAGTGAGGGCGGGAGGGTGGAGGGTGAGAGAGGGATGGTGGAGGGTGAGGGAGGGATGGTGGAGGGTGAGGGAAGGGAGATAGTGAGGGAGGGATGGTGGAGGGTGAGGGAGGGATGGTGGAGGGTGAGGGAGGGATGGTGGAGGGTGAGGGAGGGATGGTGGAGGGTGAGGGAGGGATGGTGGAGGGTGAGGGAGGGATGGTGGAGGGTGAGGGAGGGTAGATAGTGAGGGATGGATGGTGGAGGGTGAGGGAGGATAGATAGTGAGGGAGGGATGGTGGAGGGTGAGGGAGGGATGGTGGAGGATGAGGGAGGGATGGTGGAGGGTGAGGGTGCTCATCACTAGCGTGGGAGTGAACGGATGACACCAATCATCCGTCATGAGAGTAATATCCTCAGCAGTGAGGCCCAGCATGTCCTCAGCTCACCCTGGTGGGCTGAGGATGAACCTCCGGATCAACCCAACATAATTACACCTCTTATTGAAGCAGTTTTACTCGGGCAGTTTATTATTATTGTTCTTGATTATTATTATTATTATTATTATTATTATTATTATTATTATTATTATTATTATTATTATTATTATTATTATTATTATCATCGTCATCATCATTATTATAATTATTATTATTATTATTGCTATTATTATTTAAGTCATGTGAATGTATTGATCCTTCTGCTTATTTTAAACATGTATACACAATAGGCCTAGGAACTAGGCCTCAATTTTTTTTTTAACAAAAGTATACATTTTGCTAAATATATATCTACGATTTATGTTTTATCAGTTCCAAACAAATTTTAGTATCGTAAATGCTTAAAATATCAGGTATCTTGTTATTAATAAGTACCAGTAATGTCTTGTTATGTAGCATGGGAGAGGGGATGTGGAGTGAGCTGATGTGGGAGAGAGAGAGAGAGAGAGAGAGAGAGAGAGAGAGAGAGAGAGAGAGAGAGAGAAGAAGAGAGAGAGGAGAGAGAGAGAGAGAGAGAGAGAGAGAGAGAGAGAGAGAGAAAAAAAAAATATTTTCAGCTTGGGAAAGGCCTCAGAGATATCTACACTGACCCCCCCTCGAAAGGCATTTTAGATTCAGGAAATGTCTTGGCACGTCTCATTCTCTCTCTCTCTCTCTCTCTCTCTCTCTCTCTCTCTCTCCCAGTTGACGAGACTTCCTCTAGTCTCATCTCGACACAAAGACAACAGAAAACAATGACTTTTCCAGTCGTCTGACGGTAAAAAACTCCCATTTACGAAATATTTTTGAAAGTGTTGTTGTGAAGGAAGACTCATCTTCAGAGTAGTGAGATGCTGGGATGCTGGGCTACCGGGATGCTGGGATACTACTGGAATGATGGGATGCTGGGCTACCGGGATGCTGGGATACTACTGGAATGATGGGATTCTGGGATACTGATATGTTGGGATACTTCATTGTTGGGATGCTGGGGTGTTGGGATGCTGGGGTGTTGGGATACTGGAGTGTTGGGAGGCTAGGATAGTGGGATGTTATATGCTGGAGTATTGGGATGCTCCCTCTCCTCCCTCAAAACCCTCGTGTTACATTGGAGAGGATGTGAAGGAAGATGCGAGGGCAAGTGGGCAGAGGATTGCTCCCTCTCTGCCATTGCCCTCACTCCCTTGCTGGACCAGCAAGTGAAGAGGGGTCCACGAGAGGAATGTGTAAACACAGTGAGGGGAGAGTCAGGTGCACTATTCATTACCTCTGGCTAATGAAAGTCTTGTGGTTCCCCATCCAACTTAACCTGACTTGCTCTGTAGAGAGATGCTATAACCTCTCTCTCTAACTCTAATAATAATAATAATAATAATCATTATTTCTACAAGTACATGTACAAGGTATACAGGCCTTGTGACATCAATGACATACTACTATATAGAAAGCCGCTTGTTATGCAGAGCATTTCGGGCAAATTAGGTTAATTTTGTCCCCAGGATGCGACCCACACCAGTCGACTAACACCCAGGTACCTATTTTACTGATAGGTGAACATGGACAGCAGGTGTCTTAATGTTTCCGCCCGTACCGAGGATCGAACCACGGGCTTCAATGTGTGAGCTGAGTGCGCTAGCAACGGTGTTACGGGATAACTCTCTCTTCTAAGGAGCTAAAGGTTAAGCTACTATACAATGCGGTGTTAACCTGCCATGACAAATAGCCACATCCTTCCATATCCTTTAGAACAACGGTTCCCAACCTGTGGTCCGCGGGCCCCTAGTGGTCCGCGGGCCCCCAGTGGTCCGCGGGCCCCCAGTGGTCCGCGGCCTAGTGTCCGCAGGCCTCAGTGGTCCAGGGCCCTAGTGTCCAGCCTAGTGTCCTCCTCCTCATGTCCTCATCTTCAGTGTCGATGCCTAGTATCCTCAGGCTTCTATGGTCCGTATATATATATATATATAAGTAAGGAACATAGAGCATTTTAAAAGTTCAGGTGAGAATACAGAACAGTGTCATTGCATCACTGTTTGTTCTCGTATGCAACATCCTTACATATTCCTGCATTCTACATAGAAACACGACCACGGATGCTCTAATCTCAACAAGCAACTACACTTCTTCACCAACGTCAACGTCAACGTCAACGTGTGTTGCAATGTTTTAGTTCACTTTTGACTCAGGTCTAAGTAAATCATACATTTGTTTACAGATGTAAATTAAAGAGTTCGTGGGTGTAAGGAGCAGCTGTGTGTGTACCTCGTAGCTGTGTGTACCTAGTAGCTTTGTGTGTACCTCGTAGCTGTGTGTACCTCGTAGCTGTCTGTACCTCGTAGCTTCCTGTGTACCTCGTAGCTACCTTTGTACTTCGTAGCTGTCTGTGTACCTCGTAGCTACCTGTGTACCTCGTAGCTACCTGTGTACTTCGTAGCTGTCTGTGTACCTCGTAGCTACCTGTGTACCTCGTAGCTACCTGTGTACCTCGTAGCTGTCTGTGTACCTCATAGCTGTCTGTGTACATCGTAGCTGTGTGTACCTCGTAGCTGTGTGTGTAACTCGTAGCTGTCTGTGTATATCGTAGCTGTCTGTGTACCTCGTAGCTGTCTGTGTACTTCGTAGCTGTCTGTGTACCTCGTAGCTGTCTGTGTATTTCGTAGCTGCCTGTGTACCTCGTAGCCTCGTGGTACAGGGTTTGACTCAACATCCAAAGCACCTGGATTCAGTTCCGAATGAGTGGAAACGTATGGTGAAGTTTAGTGCCAGCTGCTGGCCTGCTCACCTGGCAGTAAGTAGAGATCTGTTAGTTGACACATTGTACGTGTCGTATCTTGTGGAAGGTCCTATGGCTATCAACTTAATAAGCCTCGCTGCTGGGTTTTGAGGTTACTCGAGTTGGTAACCTGGAGTTTTGCGACTCACTCACCGCGAGTTCAATCCCCACCCGTACCCTGGTTTGTTTGCAATCGTGTCATTACAATTTCGTGAGTCACTGATCACACTACACCGAGGTGTTCTTGCAATGAATAAAATTTGAGACATCAGCAGTGTGCTGCTGACTGTCATATATGATGTTTACGTCGTGGTTCAGAATCAAAGTATCTTTTCACTCGTCATATACCATTACAAAGGAGGGATACTGCCCTCCTCTGACATGAATATATACACCGAGTGGTGCATGTCTCTTAATGTTCAGTAATAGTGGGACAGGAGTAAATTTTGTGATTATCCCATAATATGTCTTAGTCTCCTGCTTAATTAATGTAGTTTGGGTTCTTTTGTCTTCAGAACAGTTTGCTATCGACTTCTGGCAACCATCCAGTTGTGGTGTTACCCTGCGACTTTCGTCAGTGCTATAACAGCTGTTGTTCTGTAAAGCTATTCCTGCAAGCGTGCTCCGTGAGTGAACGTGGTTTTACCAAATTTTCCCCTTGGTTTCATGATTAGTGTGGAAATTCATGATGATTTTTGCACCTAGGAAGCATGAAAGTATTGTAGCTCTCAGAAAACATGCTGATTTAAGTATCAAACAGATCGGCGAAAATTTGAGCCGAACAAAGTCAATTGCTGGTCGGATTCTGAAGAACTGACCACACTGGTGATTGTGGAGCGATGCGTAGAGGAAGATGTATTCCTGGAGGAGGGGTTCGGGGTCAACGCCCCTGCGGCTCGGTTCGTGACCAGGCCTCGCGGTGGATCAGGGCCTGATCAACCTAGACTATTACTGCTGGCCACATGCAGATCGATGTACGAACCACAGCCTGGCTGGTCAGGTACTAACTTTAGGTGTTTGTCCAGCTCCTTCTTGAAGACAGCCAGGGGTCTATTGGTAATCCCTCTTATATATGCTGGGAGGCAGTTGAACAGTCTTGGGCCCCTTATTGTATTGTCTCTTAGCGTACTCGTTGCATCTCCTGCTGAGTCTTTTTCTTTCGTAGGGAGTGATTTTCGTGTGCAGATTTAGAATTATCCAAGTGCATATTATTATGTATCTTTCTCGCATGTGTTTCAGGGAGTACAAATCAAGGGACTAGTAATTTAGGTGCCTTATCGTACTTATACGTGCCGTGAAAGTTCTCTGTATATTCTCAAAGTCTGCAATTTGCCTGCCTTGAAAGGCGCTGTTAGTGTGCAGCAATATTCCAGTCTAGAGAGAACAAGCGATTTGAAAAGAATCATGGGCTTGTCATCCTTAGTTTCGAAGGTTTTCATTATCCATCCTATCATTTTCCAAGTAGATGTGGTAGATACATTGATCTTTGAAAGTGAGATCTTCTGACATTATCACTCCCAGGTTTTTCACATTAGTTTTTCGCCCTATTGTGTGGTTAGAATTTGTTTTATATTCCGATACAGTTTTAATTTCCTCGAGTTTTACATAGCGGAGTAATTGAAATTTGGCTTCATTGAACTTCATATTGTTTTCTGCTGCCCATTTAAAGACTTGGTCAATGTCTGTGAAGTGTCCTGCTCAGATCTGCAGTGTCTTCGATGGAAGACACTGTCATGCGAACGAAAGACAACACCACACGATGACAAGTTTATTATAAGAAATAGTGTGAAGATGTACAGAGAGATTTGACTTTAGCTGGAGTTAATGTTGATTCTTCAAGTGTTTGATGAAGGCTCCTTGAAGTTGGCAGAACTGCCAGAAACCCGGTAAAGAAACAGTTATTAACTGCTGCTATGAAGAAAAAACGGCTGCGGTGGACACTCGATCATAAGGGATGGTCGACAGATTAATGGAGAGAAGTTATGTTTTCAGATGAGGCGCATTTTGAAGTACATGAGTATAGATCAGTGGTAGTGAGACGGAGCAAAGGCGAACCTCTTCAGAATGGACACAGTCAACAAGCGCCAAAACACCCACCCAAGAATATGTTTGGTAGTTTGATGCAAAGGCCTAGACGGCTTGTTACGGTTGAACAATGACAAATACACGGTAATTCTGGCAACTCATTTGCTTCCCATTGTGGACAGAGACTTTCCCGATGGGGAAGGCATTTTCCAGCAGGATCTTGCTCCATGCCAGATGAAGGCATTTTCCAGCAGGATCTTGCACCATGCCAGATGGAGAAGCATTTCGAGCAGGATCTTGCTCCATGCCAGATGGAAGGCATTTTCCAGCAGGATCTTGCACCATGCCAGATGGAGAAGGCATTTTCGAGCAGGATCTTGCTCCATGCCAGATGGGGAAGGCATTTTCCAGCAGGATCTTGCACCATGCCACACTTCCAGAAAATTGATGACATTTTCAAAGAGAGTGGGCTAAGGTTTCTAAATTGGCCTGGAAATTCTCATACCTCAGCCCAATTGAGACCCTATACACGATAACAAAACGCAGGATCGTGAAACAGAACTGTTCAGCTGTGGAGAAGCTAATTGCTGCTGTTATTAACACCTGGTACCACGACAAAGAACTTGCCAAACTGTGTTCAACATTAGTTGATTCTATGCTAAAGCGTGTAGCAATGTAACAATGAATGTAAACATGAAGCAATGTAACAATGCTTATAAAAACAAAGGGAAGTCATATCTCTTATTAAATTAATTATCTGTCATATCATTGCCATGCATTTTAAATAAGCATTAATTTTCTAAATAAATGTCTTATTGCATCACTGTCCCAATTAATATGCAGACTACTGTATATACACAGAGTTTAATCCCTACTTTATTGACCGATGGTGAACAGGTTAGAATCAGGTTTAATGACCCTCGTGGAGTAGATATGATTTAAACCCGATTAACCAACCTTTCAGAAAGATGGCACAACTCTTCTTCACTGACTACCAGAGGAAGAGGATGGAAACTCTTCACTTATCTAACGAGTCTCACCTTCGTATGCAGATGGTGGCACAACTTTCAAAAAGAAAGTCTAAATTTCACGATCAACTTTCGTGGATAATCATGAATAAGTTAGTCAAAACTTGGTGTTCCACAGAAATAAATACCTTAAGCCAGTAGTGTTGAGAGGTGGGAACGCAACACAACGCAACACATTAGTGTTGCAAAGTTGGATCACAAGCTGTTGTGGTCCTCGGTCATACGTGACCAGTACCTGACCTACTTCAGCTAAGGAGGAGGTCATTCATTAAGTCTCAAAGGTCATGAGTGCACCACGTCTCTCTCTCTTTTCTCTCTCTCTTGTACTATATACGTATTTATATCTTGCTATAACCTAATTAAGACGCTTTATCTGCCATCATAGCAAGCACAGGCTTGATCACTAAGGTAGTGAGCTGAAGAAACATACATGTGTGTATGTATACCTGAGGCTGCTGAGTAATGACAGTCTATTCACCAGGAACCCGCCAGGTGAAGCCTGGTTCCTGGCTCATTACCAGGCTGAACGGTCCTGTGAATTTAGGTACTGGATGGAGTCAGGAACCAACGCGAGGTTAAATATATAACACGTCTATATGACACTTTAGCAAGTTCCAGAGTTGAATCACCTCACTTGACCTGTACTAACGTTCTACATATCAATCAAGTCCCTACCTGCTTTGCACAAATTATGGAACGCAACCTATATAATGAACAAGGCCAGGGG
Organism: Cherax destructor; assembly: GCA_009830355.1. Taxonomy (NCBI): domain Eukaryota; kingdom Metazoa; phylum Arthropoda; class Malacostraca; order Decapoda; family Parastacidae; genus Cherax; species Cherax destructor. The sequence continues at coordinate 115,524 of WNWK01001716.1, forward strand.
AAGTGGATGTTACCTGATCCCTCAAGGCTATTATATCTGAGGATCTGAATGGCTTGGCAATAAAGCAAAAATATGAAAGTTATAATTATAGTCCTGATTTTTAAAGGGGTGGAGAGGTAAGCCAGTGGAAGGCCTCGGTCAGATGACCAAAAGGTCCAGCTGTGGGGCATCATATGACTAAGGCCCCGTGTCAGGAAACACTTGTCCTGTTTCCTGACAAACCTTACCTTACCTAATGGCTTGAGGTCGTGTTGATGTCAAGGCAGGATGACCATCATGCATTACTGCATGATGCGATGTCACTGTACCGAAATGTTATCAATCATCAGCAGACAACAGTCATACGCCAGCAGACAACAGTCATACGCCAGCAGACAACAGTCATAAATCTGCAGACAACAGTCATACACCAGCAGACAACAGTCATGTCACTGTACCGAAATGTTATCAATCATCAGCAGACAACAGTCATACGCCAGCAGACAACAGTCATAAATCTGCACACAACAGTCATACACCAGCAGACAACAGTCATACGCCAGCAGACAACAGTCATACGCCAGTAGACAACAGTCATACACCAGCAGACAGCTGTCACACACCAGCAGACAACAGTCATACGCCAGCAGACAACAGTCATAAATCTGCAGACAACAGTCATACACCAGCAGACAACAGTCATACACCAGCAGACAACAGTCATACACCAGCAGACAGCTGTCACACACCAGCAGACAACAGTCATACACCAGCAGACAACAGTCATACACCAGCAGACAACAGTCATACACCAGCAGACAACAGTCATACACCAGCAGACAACAGTCATACACCAGCAGACAACAGTCATACACCAGCAGACAGCTGTCACACACCAGCAGACAACAGTCATACGCCAGCAGACAACAGTCATAAATCTGCAGACAACAGTCATACACCAGCAGACAACAGTCATACACCAGCAGACAACAGTCATACACCAGCAGACAACAGTCATACACCAGCAGACAACAGTCATACACCAGCAGACAGCTGTCACACACCAGCAGACAACAGTCATACACCAGCAGACAACTGTCACACACCAGCAGACAACAGTCATACACCAGCGTCACGCGTTCTTGTCTGCCAGACGAACAACGAACAAACTCTTAACATCCTCAGCTCTATTATTTACCATCTAAAAAACAAAACAATAGATCGAGTAAGAGATCAAGAAGACAGACAATAAAGTTAAATATATATAAAACTTCGTCATGGTGGAATTAGGTTGAGTGAGTGTCGCCTGGCAACGAGGGGGGACATAAACAAGCCGTGGCGCCAGAACCACTGTAAAACATCTCGTCAACTCCAAACAAAAAATACCATCTTGGAAGTGTGTCTGCCAGACGAACAATGAACATAAATCGAGTAAGAGATAAAGAAACCAAACGATAAAGTTAAATATCATAGTGAAATTAGGTTGAGTGAGTGTCTCCTGGCAGCAAGGGGGGGGGGAATAAACAAAAGGTGGCGCCAGAAACACTGGAAACATCTCGTCAACTCCCCCAAAAAAAAAAAAAAAAAAATCTAGGAACTGTCTGCCAGACGTACACTTGTTCATAACTGCAGTAGACACTTATTGGAACATTTCTGCATTACTCATTCCTTACATATCTGAAAAACATTTTTTTCAATAAAATTAAGATATAATTAGCTAAAAACCATAATTGATTTAGAGTATAAGTATCTAATTCTATGAATATTCATGAACTCATTACAATTAGTTTTAAAAAGTTGATGACATATTACCCTACAGTGTCCTTGTTAATGGTGTTCACAGTGTCACTGCTGCATCCTACAGTGTCCTTGTTAATGGTGTTCACAGTGTCACTGCTGCATCCTACAGTGTCCTTGTTAATGGTGTTCACAGTATCACTGCTGCATCCTACAGTGTCCTTGTTAGTGGTGTCCACAGTGTCACTGCTGCATCCTACAGTGTCCTTGTTAGTGGTGTTCACAGTGTCACTGCTGCATCCTACAGTGTCCTTGTTAATGGTGTTCACAGTGTCTCTGCTGCATCCTACACTGTCCTTGTTAATGGTGTTCACAGTGTCTCTGCTGCATCCTACAGTGTCCTTGTTAATGGTGTCCACAGTGTCTCTGCTGCATCCTACAGTGTCTTTTTTGTTGATGGTGATGCTGATGTTGCTGTTCCTTTTGTCGTTATTGTTATTGCTACTACTGTTGTTATTGTTATTGCTACTACTGTTGTTATTGTTATTGCTACTACTGTTGTTATTGTTATTGCTACTACTGTTGTTATTGTTATTGCTACTACTGTTGTTATTGTTATTGCTACTACTGTTGTTATTGTTATTGCTACTACTGTTGTTATTGTTATTGCTACTACTGTTGTTATTGTTATTGCTACTACTGTTGTTATTGTTATTGGTGCTGATAGTGGTACCTTTCTTCATCTCTTCTTCAAGAGAGAGAAGGAGCGAGAGAGAGAGAGAGAGAGAGAGAGAGAGAGAGAGAGAGAGAGAGAGAGAGAGAGAGAGAGAGAGAGAGAGAGAGAGAGAGAGAGAGTAGAGAGAGAGGAGAGAGAGAGAGAGAGAGGAGAGAGAGAGAGAGAGAGAGAGAGAGAGAGAGGGAGGAGAGAGAGAGAGAGAGAGAGAGAGAGAGAGAGAGAGAGAGAGAGAGAGAGAGAGAGAGAGAGAGAGAGAGAGAGAGAGAGAGAGAGAGAGAGAGAGAGAGAGAGAGAGAGAGAGAGAGAGAGAGAGAGAGAGAGGGTTATAACATCGTTGGAGCCAAAATCACTTTGTGGAGTTTCTTGCTGGTGGCGCCAAGCTGAAGCTCAGCCTGGCTAATGTTGCCGGGAGGCAGGGAGAGGCAGGGAGAGGCAGGGAGAGGCAGGGAGAGGCAGGGAGAGGCAGGGAGAGGTAGGGAGAGGCAGGGAGAGGTAGGGAGAGGCAGGGAGAGGCAGGGAGAGGCAGGGAGAGGCAGGGAGAGGTAGGGAGAGGCAGGGAGAGGCAGGGAGAGGCAGGGAGAGGCAGGGAGAGGCAGGGAGAGGCAGGGAGAGGTAGGGAGAGGCAGGGAGAGGTAGGGAGAGGCAGGGAGAGGTAGGGAGAGGCAGGGACTTTTAAAACGAGGTATTATAAAGCTCATGGAGCAGGGAGAGAGTGACCTAGTAGCGACCAGTGAACAGGCGAGGCCAGGAGCTATGAATCGACCCCTGAAACTACAAATAGGTGAGTACATGAATGTGCACCGGGGGGCCCCCCCCCCTACACCGTACACACACATGAACGTACATCGTATACACACACATGAACGTACACACACACACACACACACATGATCGTACGTCGTACACACACACATGAACGTATGTCGGACACACATGAACGTATGTCGGACACACATGAACGTAAGTCGTAAACACACATGAACGTACGTCGTACACACACACATGAACGTATGTGGTAAATACACACATGAACGTACACCGTTCGCACACGTGAACGTACACCGTACACACACGGGAACGTACGTCGTACCCAATTTCCGAACTTGAGCATAGAAAACGAGTTTCCAACAAGAACAAAAGAAAACGTGATCAACAATATCTTGAAAGGGGAGACTTAGATATAAAGTTACTCACTGATTTTATACAAACTTGAAAATAAGATAAGATTATTAACCTGAGGGTTGTAACCCAGGGTAACCCAGTAAAAATATGTCCTTCGACTGGCTTATTTCTAATGGAGTCGTTTAATCCTCCCCCAGGATACGACCCACAACCGTTACCTAACAGCCAGGTACCTACTTAATCCCTAGGTGAACAGAGGTGAACGTAAGCTGTTCTATATAACAGTTACATAGGGTTCAACACCTAGGGAAAACTCTTCTATATAACAGTTACATAGGGTTCAACCACCTATAAGGTCTATTTTCCGTACGAGTGATAGCTAGAAGGTGGGAGGAATAAAGACGACTAGAAGAGGAAAATGGAAAGGAATAGGAAAACGAAATTAAAGAGGAGAGAAAAGAAATAAATAATGAAGATAAGAATAGGTGTTGTCTGCGAGAACAAGAGCTGAAGAAGAGGTGGGGGTAATATTTAAAGATTAACATGGAAGATAAACAGAGGATATAATAGGTGGAAACAGAGAGAGACGCAGCAGTATAATGTGGTACTTTATTCACAACGTTTCGCCAACGCAATGAGCATTATCGAAGCACTGCAAGGACGAAAATTTGTCAATAAAATATTGAACTTTACTGCATTTCTGTTTCCATCATGTCTGTATTTTATATCATATCTCTGCCGGGGAAACAGGTGTTTATATTCAAGAATTATGTGGATTAAAATAAGGGTGGGATGTGAGTTTATGCACCTGTGGGAGAGAGGTGGGTGTAGAGGAAAGACGTAGATTTTGCTAAGTGGTAAATCAGTATTTATAAAGTTTTGAATCAGGTGAGAAAATAATTA
>WNWK01001716.1:125000-172500 GCA_009830355.1 Cherax destructor
CTCGCGCACCTTCCTCACACTCCCATGTGGCTCTTCCTCTTTCTTAAAAGATGTTATAACCTCTCTTCCTAATGCAAGAAATAGCCGCCTTTCTTCGTCAACATTTAACAGCTCCTCAACATATTTCTTCTATTTTCCCAGTACCTCCACTCGCCCATCTAATACCCACTCTTGTGCCTCTGGTTGTTAAAATCATTGGTTCCCTAAACTTTCTTAACTTATTGATCTCTCCCTCTCAAAAACTTTTTCTTATTTTCATCGAAATTTGTTGACAATATCTCTCTCACTCTCTCACTAGTTCTTCTTTTGCACTATCTCACCATTCTTTTAGCCTCTCTTCTTCTCTCTATATACTGTACTCCTCCCTCCGTATATCACCTGCAAATTGTACAAGTTTTCAATGTGTAAACTTTTTCTCCCTTACCTATCTCACTGCCTCATCATTCTACCAACTACTCTCTTACCTACCTCATTGCCTCATCATTCTACCAACTACTCTCTTACCTACCTCACTACCTCATCATTCTACCAGCCACTCTCTTACCTACCTCATTGCCTCATCATTCTACCAACTACTCTCTTACCTACCTCACTACCTCATCATTCTACCATCCACTCTCTTACCTACCTCACTACCTCATCATTCTACCAGCCACTCTCTTACCTACCTCACTACCTCATCATTCTACCAGCCACTCTCTTACCTACCTCACTACCTCATCATTCTACCAGCCACTCTCTTACCTACCTCACTGCCTCATCATTCTACCAGCCACTCTCTTACCTACCTCACTGCCTCATCATTCTACTAGCCACTCTCTTACCTACCTCATTGCCTCATCATTCTACCAACTACTCTCTTACCTACCTCATTGCCTCATCATTCTACCAACTACTCTCTTACCTACCTCACTGCCTCATCATTCTACCAGCCACTCTCTTACCTACCTCACTGCCTCATCATTCTACCAGCATTCTCTTACCTACCTCATCCTCATCATTCTACCAACTACTCTCTTACCTACCTCACTACCTCATCATTCTACCAGCCACTCTCTTACCTACCTCATTGCCTCATCATTCTACCAGCCACTCTCTTACCTACCTCACTACCTCATCATTCTACAAAGCCACTCTCTTACCTACCTCACTGCCTCATCATTCTACCAGCCACTCTTACCTACCTCATTGCCTCATCATTCTACCAGCCACTCTCTTACCTACCTCACTGCCTCATCATTCTACCAGCCACTCTCTTACCTACCTCACTGCCTCATCATTCTACCAGCCACTCTCTTACCTACCTCACTGCCTCATCATTCTATCAGCCACAAAGTTCTGCTGAACTAACACTACATTCTTAATTCGAAATCGTAATGACACGATTGCAAACAAAACCATACCACTGGCGGGGATAGAACCCGCGGTCAGAGAGTCATAAAACATAATGACTCTCTGACCGCGGGTTCTATCTCCGCCCGTGGTATGGTTTGTTTACTACATTCTCCTTGCACACTACCCACCTCCCTCTCCCTCTGTCGTTCCCACTAAATAATGATCTGATATATCTGTTGCTCCTTTATAAAGATGCACATCCACTAGTCTACCCATCAACTTTTAATCTACTAATAAATAATTCACCCAATATCGTATCTCATATACTTATTTATTCTCCTTTTCTTAAAACACTTGCATGTATTGGTATTAGCAAATCTCTTTCTATACGTAGCTCAATTAGAGGGGCTCCCCCAGTATCATTTACCCCTGACACCCCAAACTTACGTCCTTCAACCTTTATAATGGTTTCTCCCACTTTAGTATTAAGTCCACCACAGTAATTATTTTCTCACTTGGTTCAAAACTCCCTAAACACTCACTTAACACCTCCCAAAATCTCTCTCTCTTTCTCTCTGTTCTTCCTCCTCTACATCCCTCTCTTCCTCGGCTTCTCACTTACCACACTTATTTTAATCCACATAATTCTTGAATTTATACATTTATATTCCCACTTGTCTTTTCATAACTGATAATTTAATATTACCTTAACTCTAACACATCACCTAATCCCATTTTTCAAGTCCCACCGAAAATCTCCAGCTTAAACTAGAACCTCCAGTTTATGTAGATTAATGGTTCAGAGAATCGACAAGTTGACGAATTAGACACATGTGCAACACCTGGGTATATTTACTGTGGAAAGATAAACATACCCAAGTGTTGCATATGTCTAATTCATCGACATCCATCTTGTTTTCATTCATTAGCATTAAGAATCAATTGTTTCTTCACGTAAATACTGATCCACAAACACACATTCAAACCCACCTTTAGAATTTTCTCTTTTGTCCTTTTAATAATTTATACAGGAGGTGGGTCGTACGTTTTGCGTGCGGCCAGCAGTAACAGCCTGGTTGATCAGACCCTGATCCACCATGAGGCCTGGTCTCAGACCGGGAGTGGTGTTTTACAACGCGTCTGGCTTATGAACAATACCCGTCCACTTCCCCACAGAGATGAATGTGAATACTATAAGAGGAAGAACTATGAAGATAGAAGAAAACTCAGATGAGTATGAATACACGTACATATACATGTATAACTGCATGTGTAGTATGAATTAAGTGTAAGCGGAATTAGCAAGATGTACTTGTTTATTTATTGTACCTGTTATTGTGGAAAATATTTACAGATTTTACTTTCACACTCATATATATATAAATATATATATATATTATATATATATATATATATATATATATATATATATATATATATATATATATATATATATATATATAAAACCTATAATGAATGTGTGTTCAATATATAAGGGAATGTTTATTGGACAATGTATATTAAATAACACAGTTAAAATATTAATTATTAAATAATTTCTCTGAGTTGTTCATGTTATTACTCATTACTTGACCTGTGTGTGTGTACTCACCTAGATGTGGTTGCAGGGGTCGATTCATAGCTCCTGGCCCCGCCTCTTCACTGGTCGCTACTGGGTCACTCTTCCTGCTTCATGAGCTTTATAATACCTCTTCTTAAAGCTGTGTATGGAGCCTGCCTCCACTACATCGCTTCCCAAGCTATTCCACTTCCCGACTACTCTGTGACTGAAGAAATACTTCCTAACATCCCTGTGATTCATCTGAGTCTTCAACTTCCAACTGTGTCCCCTTGTTGCTGTGTCCCATCTCTGTAACATTCTGTCTCTGTCAACCTTGTCAATTCCTCTCAGTATCTTATATGTCGTTACCATGTCCCCCCTATCTCTCCTGTCCTCCAGTGTCGTCAGGTCGATTTCCCTTAACCTCTCCTCGTAGGACATACCCCTTAGCTCCGGGACTAGTCTTGTTGCAAACCTTTGCACTTTCTCTAGTTTCTTCACGTGCTTGGCTAGGTGTGGGTTCCAAACTGGTGCTGCATACTCCAGTATGGGCCTAACGTACACAGTGTACAGGGTCCTGAACGATTCCTTATTAAGATGTCGGAATGCTGTTCTTAGGTTTGCTAGGCGCCCATATGCTGCAGCAGTTATTTGGTTGATGTGCGCCTCAGGAGATGTACCTGGTGTTATACTTACCCCAAGGTCTTTTTCCTTGATTGAGGTTTGCAGTCTCTGGCCCCCTAGGCTGTACTCCGTCTGCGGTCTTCTTTGCCCTTCCCCAATCTTCATGACTTTGCACTTGGTGGGGTTGAACTCCAGGAGCCAATTCCTGGACCAGTCCTGCAGCCTGTCCAGATCCCTTTGTAGTTCTGCCTGGTCCTCGTCCGATTGAATTCTTCTCATCAACTTCACATCATCTGCAAACAGGGACACTTCGGAGATTATTCCTTCCGTCGTGTGTGTGTGTGTGTGTGTACTCACCTAGTTGTACTCACCTAGTTGTGGTTGCAGGGGTCGAGACAGCTCCTGGCCCCGCCTCTACACTGGCCGCTACTGGGTCACTCTCCCTGCGCCATGAGCTTTATCATACCTCTTCTTAAAGCTATGTATGTGTGTGTGTGTGTGTGTGTGTGTGTGTATGTGTGTGTGTGTGTGTGTGTGTTTGTGTGTGTGTGTGTGTGTACGTGCGTTTCCTTGGGTGTAAAGTAGGTCATGTTCATGCGTACTGAGGCAGTATGGTTGACGAGGACGAACAGTGACCTACCCACCACCACCATGATGGTGATGACGATAGTGATGTTGGTGATGGTGAAGGGAGTGTTGATGGTGGTGGTGATAGTGACAGTGGTGGCAATAATGGTGATGGTGTATTGGTTGGGTCAACCATACATAGTCCCTGTGTACTGACTGCCAGTCATGTCCAGGTGTATGTCCAAATGTATAGCTAAGTGTATGTCTAAGTGTATGCACAAGACTATGTATAAGTGTATGTACAAGGGTATGTACAAGTGTGCGTACAAGTGTGGGTACAAGTGTGCGTACAAGTGTGCGTACAAGTATAGGTCATGTCATGCTAGCCAGCATGACTCAGCCTCCTACGAGGCTCAGTCAGTCTTCCAACAATATCAGACACATTCATGTATCCCGTCGGGGATACAGGAGGATACAGGAGCTTGAGTCCCGTATTATTCTCCAACTTTTCGATTATACTCTGCTCATAAACTCGAGAACGCCTCATCCAATCGGCTTCAAATTGTGTACGGTAACGAGGACTAAATTCTTGGAACACTGGGCATGTTCACGCGCCCTATGACCAAAGTTGTTGAACCCATTTCCTTAGCTCGATTGCTAGCGCACTTAGCTCACACAATAAGGTTCGTGGTTAGATCCCTGGTACGGATGGAAACATTATGACGTGTTTCCTTAAGACACTTGCTGTCTATGTTCACCTGTCAGTAAAATAGGTACCTGGGTGTTAGTCGACTGGTGTGGGTCACATCCTGGGGACAAAATTAACCTAATTTGCCCAAAATGCTCAGCATAACAAGTGGCTTTCTATATAGTAGTATGTCATTGATATCAGTTATGGTCTGTATACCTTGTACATGTACTTGTAGAATAAAGATTATTGTTATTATTATTATTATTATTATTATTATTATTATTATTATTATTATTATTATGGCATACCTGGAGTTTACCTGGTGAGGGTTTCGGGGGTCAACGCCTCCGCGGCTCGGTCTGAGACCAGGCCTCATGGTGGATCAGGGCCTGATCAACCAGGCTGTTACTGCTGGCCGCTGGGATAACTTCCAAAATCCTCAGTGGTGGAACTTCAAACGCTCAAAATCGGCTCCAATAAATTTGATGAGGACGGAGAGTGAAATTGAAGAGTGTTGTCGCAGCAGATCATTTTAAGTGTTAAACAGAGCGAAATTTTGATTCCCATTAAATCACGTGGAATAACTTTCAGTTCGCCTCTTCTGAACTTCATTATTTAATGGCTGACGCATCTGAAGTGTCAGGATAGTAACTATTATTGTTTGCGTGCTGACAAATTTCTTGATGTATTAAAAATAGTTAAATTTTTTTTAGGAATAGTTGTAATCAGTGCCATAGCTGGAGAATGACTCATCTGATCGGCTTCAACCTTTCACAACTGGTGTGGCTTCCTGGTGTTGCTGTTGTTTTGCAAGAGCAACACAACAGTAACAGCTAAATAGCAGCAGTGGTAAGAAAACATCAGCAGCTGCAACAACAACAGTAGTTATAGATACAACAAGAGTTGTAGCAGCAACACAACAAGAGTTGTACCAGCAACACAACAAGAGTTGTAGCATCAACACAACAAGAGTTGTACCAGCAACACAACAAGAGTTGTACCAGAAACACAACAAGAGTTGTAGCATCAACACAACAAGAGTTGTAGCATCAACACAACAAGAGTTGTAGCAGCAACACAACAAGAGTTGTACCAGCAACACAACAAGAGTTGTACCAGCAACACAACAAGAGTTGTAGCATCAACACAACAAGAGTTATAGCATCAACACAACAAGAGTTGTAGCAGCAACACAACAAGAGTTGTAGCATCAACACAACAAGAGTTGTAACAGCAACACAACAAAAGTTGTAGCAGCAACACAACAAGAGTTGCAGCAGCAACATAACAAGAGTTGTAGCATCAACACAACAAGAGTTGTAGCATCAACACAACAAGAGTTGTAGCAGCAACACAACAAGAGTTGTATCATCAACACAACAAGAGTTGTAGCAGCAACACAACAAGAGTTGTAGCATCAACACAACAAGAGTTGTAGCAGCAACACAACAAGAGTTGTAGCATCAACACAACAAGAGTTGTAGCATCAACACAACAAGAGTTGTAGCATCAACACAACAAGAGTTGTAGCATCAACACAACAAGAGTTGTAGCATCAACACAACAAGAGTTGTAGCAGCAACACAACAAGAGTTGTAGCATCAACACAACAAGAGTTGTAGCATCAACACAACAAGAGTTGTAGCATCAACACAACAAGAGTTGTAGATATCAACACAACAAAAGTTGTAGCAGCAACACAACAAGAGTTGTAGCATCAACACAACAAGAGTTGTAGCATCAACACAACAAGAGTTGTAGCAGCAACACAACAAGAGTTGTAGCATCAACACAACAAGAGTTGTAGCAGCAACACAACAAGAGTTGTAGCATCAACACAACAAGAGTTGTAGCAGCAACACAACAAGAGTTGTAGCATCAACACAACAAGAGTTGTAGCATCAACACAACAACAGTTGTAGCATCAACACAACAAGAGTTGTAGCAGCAACACAACAAGAGTTGTAGCATCAACACAACAAGAGTTGTAACAGCAACACAACAAGAGTTGTAGCATCAACACAACAAGAGTTGTAGCATCAACACAACAAAAGTTGTAGCATCAACACAACAAGAGTTTTAGCATCAACACAACAAGAGTTGTAGCAGCAACACAACAAGAGTTTTAGCAGCATAACAACAAGAGTTGTATCAGCAACACAACAAGAGTTGCAGCAGCAACACAACAAGAGTTGTAGCAGCAACACAACAAGAGTTGTAGCAGCAACACAACAAGAGTTACAGCAACAACACAACAAGAGTTGCAGCAGCAACATAACAAGAGTTGTAGCAGCAACACAACAAGAGTTGTAGCAGCAACACAACAAGTGTTGCAGCAACAACAAAACAAGAGTTGTAGCATCAACACAGCAGCAACACAACATGAGTTTTAGCAGCAACACAACAAGAGTTGTAGCAGCAACACAACAAGAGTTGTAGCAGCAACACTACAAGAGTTGTATCAGCAACACAACAAGAGTTGCAGCAGCAACACAACAAGAGTTGTAGCAGCAACACAACAAGAGTTGTAGCAGCAACACAACAATAGTTGTAGCAGCAACACAACAAGAGTTGTAGCAGCAACACAACAAGAGTTGTAGAAGTAACACAACAAGAGTTGTAGCAGGAACACAACAAGAGTTGTAGCAGCAACACAACAAAAGTTGTAGCAGGAACACAACAAGAGATGTAGCAGCAACACAACAAGAGTTGTAGCAGCAACACAACAAGAGTTGTAGCAGCAACACAACAAGAGTTGCAGCACAACATAACAAGAGTTGTAGCAGCAACACAACAAGAGTTGTAGCAGCAACACAACAAGAGTTGTAGCAGCAACACAACAGGAGTTGCAGCAGCAACACAACAAGAGTTGTAGCAGCAACACAACAAGAGTTGTAGCAACAACACAATAAGAGTTAAAGCATCAACACAACAAGAGTTGTAGCAGCAACACAACAAGAGTTGTAGCAGCAACACAACAAGAGTTGCAGCAGCAACATAACAAGAGTTGTAGCAGCAACACAACAAGAGTTGTAACAGCAACACAACAAGAGTTGTAGCAGCAACACAACAAGAGTTGTAGCAGCAACACAACAAGAATTTTATCAGCAACACAACAAGAGTTGCAGCAGCAACATAACAAGAGTTGAAGCAGAAACACAACAAGAGTTGTAGCAGCAACATAACAAGTGTTGCAGCAGCAACACAACAAGAGTTGTAGCAGCAACACAACAAGAGTTGTAGCATCAACACAGCAGCAACACAACAAGAGTTGTAGCAGCAACACAACAAGAGTTGTAGCAACAACATAACAAGAGTTGTAGCAGCAACACAACAAGAGTTGTAGCAGCAACACAACAAGAGTTGTAGCAGCAACACAACAAGAGTTGCAGCAGCAACACAAAAAAAGAGCTGCAGCAGCAACACAGCTGCAACACAACAAGAGCTATAGCAGCAACACAGAAGTAACACAACAAGAGCTGCAGCAGCAACACAGCAGCAACACAACAAGAGCTGCAGCAGCAACACAGCAGCAACACAACAAGAGCTGCAGCAGCAACACAGCAGCAACACAACAAGAGCTGCAGCAGCAACACAGCAGCAACACAACAATAACTGTAGCAGCAACACAAGAAGAACTGTAGCAGCAACACAACAAGAGCCGCAGCAGTAACATAGCAGCAACACAACAAGAACTGCAGGAGGAACACAACAGCAGCACAAGAGCTGCAGCAGCAATACAACAACAACACAAAAGCTGCAGCAGAAACATAACAGCAGCACAACAGGAGCTGCACCAGACACACAACAACAACACATAAGCTGCAGCAGCAACACAACAAAGACCTTCATTAGTATCACAAAAGCTGCTGCAACACTGCAGAAACACAGCAACAGAAACAAAAGAGCTACAACAGCAACACAGCGGCAGTAGCAATACAACAGCAGCAACAGGAATACAAGAGCTGCAGCAGCAACACAGAGCAGAAACAGCAACACAGTAGCAGCAGCAGCAGCAGCAGCAATGCAACAGCTCAAAACAATATGAGAGGAGCAATGGAGTAGCAGAAACACAACAGGAGTAGTAACATCACACTTGTGGCAACACAATAACAGCTGCAGCTGCAACACAACGACAGCTGCAGCAGCAACACAGCAGCAGTAACACCACACTTGTGGCAACACAATAACATCTGTAGCAGCAGCACAGCAACAGCTCCAACAACGACACAGCAACAGCTGCAGCAGCAACACAACAACAGCTGCAGCAGGAACACAATAATAGCTGCAGCAGCAACACAACAATAGGTGCAGCAACAACACAACAACAGCTGCAGCAGCAACACAACAATAGGTGCAGCAACAACACAACAACAGCTGCAGCAGCAACACAACAACAGCTGCAGCAGCAACACAATAATAGCTGCAGCAGCAACACAACAATAGGTGCAGCAGCAACACAACAACAGCTGAAACAGCACCACAACAACAGATGCAGCAGCAACACAACAGTTGCAACAGCAACACAACAACAGCTCCAACAGCAATTCAACAACAGCTGCAACAGCAGGACAACAACAGCTGCAACAGCAACACAACAACAGCTACAACAGCAACAGCTGCAGCACCAACATAGCAACAGCTGCAACAACAACACACCAACAGCTGGAGTAGCAACACAACAACAGCTGGAGAAGCAATACTACGACAACTGCAACAGCAACACAACAACAGCTGCAGCAGAAACACAACAGCTGCAGTAGCAACACAACAACAGCTGCAGCAGCAACACAACAACAGCTGCAGCAGCAACACAACAACAGCTGCAGCAGCAACACAACAACAACTGCATCAGCAACACAACAACAGCTGCAGCAGCAACACAACAGCAGCTGGAACATCAACACAGCAACAGCTACAACAACAACACAGCAACAATAGCTGCAGCAGCAACACAACAACAGCTAGAACAGCAACACAACAACAGCTGCAACATCAACACAACAACAGCTGCAACAACAACACAACAACAGCTACAATAGCAACACAACAACAGCTACAACAGAAACACAACAACAGCTACAACAGCAGCACAAAACAACTACAACAGCAACACAACAACAGCTTCAGCAGCAACACAACAACAGACTCTGCAGCCACAGCAGCAGCAACAACACAACAACAGCTGCAGCAGCAACACAACAACAGCTTCAGCAGCAACACAACAACAACAGACTCTGCAGCCACAGCAGCAGCAACAACACAACAACAGCTGCAGCAGCAACACAACAACAGCTTCAGCAGCAACACAACAACATCAGACTCTGCAGCCACAGCAGCAACACAACAACAGCTGCAGCAGCAACACAACAACAACAACAGACTCTGCAGCCACAGCAGCAGCAGCAGCAACATGATCACTGAGTCGCAGTAACCAAGTGAGTGTCAAGGACAGCCTGTCCAGTGCCACTACTATAGTGCCACTCCCATGTGTCATCACACCATCCCAGTGCCACTACTATAGTGCCACTCCCATGTGTCATCACACCATCCCATTGCCACTATTATAGTGGCACTCCCATGTGTCATCACACCATCCCAGTGCCATTACTATAGTGCCACTCCCATGTTTCATCACACCATCCCAGTGTCATTACTAAAGTGCCACTCACATGTGTCATCACACCATCCCAGTGCCACTACTATAGTGCCACTCCCATGTGTCATCACACCATCCCAGTGCCACTACTATAGTGCCACTCCCATGTGTCATCACACCATCCCAGTGCCACTACTATAGTGCCACTCCCATGTTTCATCACACCATCCCAGTGTCATTACTAAAGTGCCACTCACATGTGTCATCACACCATCCCAGTGCCACTATTATAGTGGCACTCCCATGTGTCATCACACCATCCAAGTGCCACTACTATAGTGCCACTCACATGTGTCATCACACTATCCCAGTGCCACTACTATAGTGCCACTCCCATGTTTCATCACACCATCCCAGTGTCATTACTAAAGTGCCACTCACATGTGTCATCACACCATCCCAGTGCCACTATTATAGTGGCACTCCCATGTGTCATCACACCATCCAAGTGCCACTACTATAGTGCCACTCACATGTGTCATCACACTATCCCAGTGCCACTACTATAGTGCCACTCCCATGTGTCATCACACCATCCCAGTGCCACTACTGCTTTGTTGTGCCACCACCTTAGTCTTACACGAATAGTACCGCCACACTAATTTTATAACACTAGTGCCACTACATTAATACCACTACACCCCACAGTGCCAACATCGTAGTGGTGGCACTATAGGGTGTAGTGACACTGAGTGTTGACCTCGTCGCCTCTTGCGATGAATCTGTGTTTTATCTAATTCATCAGCTGATAGCTATGTGTGCCTGTCTAGTTAACTTTACTATTAAATTTAACCTAAATACGTTCTGTAACCCAAGACAGCTGGTGTTAAATACAAGACCCCAACATTATGCTACAGTGTTAATTGAATTGCCCGTCCATGTATATATTCCGATGTCTGTTTATATTTCTTTTATTAGTTTGTATATTAGATAGGTACGATGGTTAAAGGTTAATTGCTACCTCCTGCCTTGCTGTGTCATTCTGGTACGTCGCTGTTGTCAGCTCATTGTTAGTGATCCTGGGCTCTAATTGGTTTGTCCTTCGAGCGTACGTGGTTATAACTGGTTGGCAGTCAGGCTCAGAGGTAACGAGGTACCTGAATGAACGGGCAATGATTCTCTCTCTTTCTCTGGCAGCTTCTTCAACTGGGTGTTGATCTGACGTCTCCTGTACCTGCGTTCTGCTGGGTCCTGCCAAGTTTCTCAGTCTTGACGTATTTGTCAAGGTTCTTGTGTGTTCCTGGTTCCCTCGACGTTCTTCGTTCTCCAGGTCCTTGGGTGTTCCTGGTTCCTCCAATGTTCACTGTTCTTCAGGTCCTTGGGTGTTCCTGGTTCCTCCAATGTTCACTGTTCTTCAGGTCCTTGGGTGTTCCTGGTTCCTTCAACATTCTTCGTTCTTCAGGTCCTTGGGTGTTCCTTGTTCCTCCAATGTTCACTGTTCTTCAGGTCCTTGGGTGTTCCTTGTTCCTCCAACGTTCACTGTTCTTCAGGTTCTAAACCACTAGTAATATAGAGCAATGCTTAATAAACCACGACTGTTTGTAGTACATTCTGAAGAAATCTCAAACGTATTAATTACACAAATAATTCACACATAGGAAAAAAGAACTTAAGACGACGTTTCGGTCCGAATTAGACCATTAAATAGCCATTAGTTAATGGTCCAGGCGGGACCGAAACGTCATCTTAAGTTTATTTCTCCTTTATACAGGTTATCTGTGTAATGTTCGAGTCCCGGCACTGTGACTCATTATTCTTTATTAAATATTGACTGTAATTTGGAGTTTCTGCCTCCTGGCACTCATGATATAGGCAGGGAGAGAGAGAGAGAGAGAGAGAGAGAGAGAGAGAGAGAGAGAGAGAGAGAGAGAGAAAGGAAGCGGCATCGTTATATGGGAGCTTGTACTCACCTATTTGTGGTTGCAGGGGTCGATTCATAGCTCCTGGCCCCGCCTCTCTGTTCCAATATTGCTCAAGAAAGAAGAGCTTAACAGAGTCTTTTAGTTATACATAGTTGTATGGGCTTTACAATTAATTCATTGTTTATGAAGTATCGGTGGAGAGTAAGTTACCGTTTATGTTGGAGGTTAAGATCCCTCTGACACATATGTAGTTGATGATGTGTCTGTGCAGTACAACAACATATGTTGTATGCTGTTGAAAGGTGTGCCAATAACAGAGTTGATCAATAGATCAATATTGTTTACATTGGAGGCCTTGCCTCTACAAACTTGTTGGCGTATTGCCACACATTTGGGTATAATGTACGACATTATGCAGACTGTCCCTAGAGTGTGGGGTTTAATTAATGGCAAGTTGGTGTACAGAAGAGTGCAAGGAGACGGCCTTATCGGTTTCTGACCTGATTGATTTTGAAGGTCTCCTCTAGCCAGTCGAATGGCCTCTAGAGGATGACTCAATAGACCCTTTGGGAAGTGTCTAGTGATTACATATAATTGCACAACAAAAGTGCCTTTCCGTCTTCCTCCTCTCCTGCATGGCTTTTCTCCGCCCAATCCTTCGGCTGGTCTCCAGGTACTGGTGGAAGCCGTGAGAGCTTGGCTCTGGATGTGTGGACAGCTGCTATGCAATCAGAAATGATTAAGGGGCAGAGGAAAGTTAGCAGTGAAAGATCAGAGAAGGGCTTGGAAAATGAATGACAATCTCAGGAGAGAGGCTCGTAAAAAATCCCATTGAGCCTGGTGTTGAGAGAGTCATGTCACCGTTCAAATCATCTGTTATATAAGCCAGCTGGACACCACTCGCATCAGCATGTGGTTTAACCTGAGCCACGGTTTACTGCACACAGGGGCACAGCAATGGCTTCAAGCTTCACTGAAGGGCACCTCAATAATTATTTCGAGGTATTTGAGAATCAAGGATATTCACTGGCACAACTACCCCCTCAGCCGAGTACAGTCTAATCTATAATGTAGACAGGGACACCGTGCTCCACGCCTGTGAGTGGAACCAACACATTTTCAACAAACTCCGTCGGAAGCATGAGCAAGGTAGATTGCTTTCAACAGATGGTATAGATCTAGTGGCAGTTAATCCTTAAGAAGGATCTTTATGAGAGTAAGCACTCGTATATCCAGCAGCGCCAGGATGACCTGTATACAATATAGCGGATGTTAGAGTATCTGGCGCAGCACGACTAGTGTGAGGTACTGCATACATCAAGTTACAACTTTACGCTCACAGCTGCCTATTAAGACTCGCTCAAAAAACAAATCCCGGAGAAGAACTTCACCTGGTCAGCGAGAACAGGGCAGTTCCAAGCAACAAAATATTGAGGAAATGAAGACAGAAAGATTAGGCACACAACTCATCAATGTTTCCGGATAAACAGTGACAAGTTGATAATGTTCTCAGGGAGAACTGTACCTCTATACCCACTCATGCAGGTGCCACTCAATCTGTTTGCCACCGAGAAATGTCGCCACACTACTTCCTTGCAACACAACCGTGTACTCAGGGAACATGATGTACATGTCCAAGGAGCTACTCCAATCAATGTCTGAATCAGCCGAGTTCTGGGAAGTAGCAGATGATAACAAAAAAAATCCCCACTCAGTCATAGATTAACTGAGCCCAGTACAAGTCCTTGAGAATCTCCCTGACCTTGGTATGTAAGATAACACCTGAAGAACGTTTACCACTTACAGGAAAGTAAATAATGTGACAAAACCAGAGAGAAACCCTCTACCACACACTGGCCCCCGGCTGCCACACACTGGCCCCTGGCTGCCACACACTGGCCCCTGGCTGCCACACACTGGTCCCTGGCTGCCACACACTGGTCCTTGGCTGCCACACACTGGCCCCTGGCTGCCACACACTGGTCCCTGGCTGCCACATACTGGTCCTTGGCTGCCACACACTGGCCCCTGGCTGCCACACACTGGTCCCTGGCTGCCACACACTGGTCCCTGGCTGCCACACACTGGTCCTTGGCTGCCACACACTGGCACCTGGCTGCCACACACTGGTCCCTAGCTGCCACACACTGGCCCCTGGCTGCCACACACTGGTCCCTGGCTGCCACACACTGGTCCTTGGCTGCCACACACTGGCCCCCGGCTGCCACACACTGGTCCCTGGCTGCCACACACTGGCCCTGGCTGCCACACACTGGCCCTGGCTGCACACACTGGTCCCTGGCTGCCACACACTGGCCCCTGGCTGCCACACACTGGCCCCTGGCTGCCACACACTGGCCCCTGGCTGCCACACACTGGTCCGTGGCTGCCACACACTGGCCCCCGGCTGCCACACACTGGTCCCTGGCTGCTACTCACTGGTCCCTGGCTGCCACACACGGCCTGGCTGCACACTGGCCCCTGGCTGCCACACACTGGCCCCTGGCTGCCACACACTGGTCCCTGGCTGCCACACACTGGTCCCTGGCTGCCACACACTGGCCCCTGGCTGCCACACACTGGTCCCTGGCTGCTACACACTGGTCCCTGGCTGCCACACACTGGCCCCTGGCTGCCACACACTGGCCCCTGGCTGCCACACACTGGTCCCTGGCTGCCACACACTGGCCCCTGGCTGCCACACACTGGTCCCTGGCTGCCACACACTGGTCCCTGGCTGCCACACACTGGTCCCTGGCTGCCACACACTGGTCCCTGGCTGCCACACACTGGCCCCTGGCTGCCACACACTGGTCCCTGGCTGCCACACACTGGTCCCTGGCTGCCACAACTGGCCCTGGCTGCCACACACTGGCCCTGGCTGCCACACACTGGTCCCTGGCTGCCACACACTGGCCCTGGCTGCCACACACTGGCCCCCTGGCTGCCACACACTGGTCCCTGGCTGCCACACACTGGCCCTGGCTGCCACACACTGGCCCTGGCTGCCACACACTGGCCCCTGGCTGCACACACTGGTCCCTGGCTGCAAACTGTCCTGGCTGCACACACTGGCCCCTGGCTGCCACACACTGGTCCCTGGCTGCACACACTGGTCCCTGGCTGCCACACACTGGCCCTGGCTGCCACACACTGGTCCCTGGCTGCCACACACTGGCCCTGGCTGCCACACACTGGTCCCTGGCTGCCACACACTGGCCCCCTGGCTGCCACACACTGGCCCTGGCTGCCATCACACTGGTCCCTGCTGCCACACACTGGCCCCTGGCTGCCACACACTGGCCCTGGCTGCCACACACTGGTCCCTGGCTGCCACACACTGGCCCCCGGCTGCCACCATGTCCCTGGCTGCTACACCTGGTCCCTGGCTGCCACACACTGGCCTGGCTGCCACACACTGGTCCCTGGCTGCCACACACTGGCCCCTCTGCACACACTGGTCCCTGGCTGCCAACACTGGCCCCTGGCTGCCACACACTGGCCCTGGCTGCCACACACTGGTCCCTGCTGCCACACACTGGCCCCTGGCTGCCACACACTGGCCCTGGCTGCCATACACTGGCCCCTGGCTGCCACACACTGGCCCTGGCTGCCACACACTGGTCCCTGGCTGCCACACACTGGCCCTGGCTGCCACACACTGGTCCCTGGCTGCCACACACTGGCACCTGGCTGCCACACACTGGTCCCTGGCTGCCACACACTGGCCCTGGCTGCCACACATGGTCCCTGGCTGCACCACTGCCCTGGCTGCCACACACTGGCCCTGGCTGCCACACACTGGCCCCTGGCTGCCACACACTGGTCCCTGGCTGCCACACACTGGCCCCTGGCTGCCACACACTGGTCCC
The DNA here is from genome assembly GCA_009830355.1 of Cherax destructor. Taxonomy (NCBI): domain Eukaryota; kingdom Metazoa; phylum Arthropoda; class Malacostraca; order Decapoda; family Parastacidae; genus Cherax; species Cherax destructor. The sequence goes on from WNWK01001716.1 coordinate 141,172, forward strand.
TGGCTGCCACACACTGGCACCTGGCTGCCACACACTGGTCCCTGGCTGCCACACACTGGCCCCTGGCTGCCACACACTGGTCCCTGGCTGCCACACACTGGCACCTGGCTGCCACACACTGGTCCCGTCTGCCTCGCTGCACACACTGGTCCCTGGCTGCCACACACTGGTCCCTGGCTGCCACACACTGGTCCCTGGCTGCCACACACTGGCACCTGGCTGCCACACACTGGCACCTGGCTGCCTTCAAGATGGAGCTGGACAGATACTTGAAGTAGGTGCCGGATCAGCCGTGCTGTGGTTCGTACGTTGGGCTATGTGCGACCAGCAGTAACAGCCTGGTTGATCAGGCCCTGATCCACCGGGAGGCCTGGTCCTGGACCGAGCCGCGGGGGCGGTGATCCCCGGAATACCCTCCAGGTAGACTCGTCACACTGACTAGAAATGCCAGAGAAATCTCCAAAATTTATTGTCATTGGCAGTCTCTATGACTGTTGTTATTCCCTTTGGACTCAGAAACTCTCAAGTTCGTATAAACACAAGACTCTTGCAACACCGGACCGTCAGAGTGTCGTGGTGTATAGCGATACATATGGAGTGACCTTATGGGTCAGCTACGTTTATTTCAATACTTACCTCATTTTCTCACTACTATTAACGTGGCCAAATGTAGTTTTGGTCATCCATTACCTGGGCTTTGTAGTTGGGCAGTGCCAGTTGGCACCTGTCAAATCCAAGGAAGCAGTCATTACTGCCCGCGGTTCTTGGGCATGGCAGACCACTACCTTAGGTTCTGCCATGCCCAGGTAACTTCTCCACTTACTCCATTAAAGTTTGTGGAATTAACTGTCTGACCCAAAAGATGGATCGGTCATTAATAGTTTGTTAATGCCAGTGAGGTGGAGGTTGAAACACTCCATTTCTGCGTAGGAATATATATTAATTATATTCAGTGTAGTAGTCAGATTGCAGAGAAAAGCCAAAGGAAAAAAAATCTTGCAATTGTTGAGGTCTTCAATAAACGTTAAATTTCTAAAGAAAAAAATATAACCCTCCCCTTCATTTCCCCCAATATCCCTGTTTTATTTATGACAATAAAGTAAGATTGTAAAATTGATTCAGTGACTGACAGATAGTGGTGACCCAAAAGTGATATACAGATGGCCCAGTGAAGGAGAGTTGCTCAGCTTAGTTACATGACACTACTATGTAATTAAGCTTCAGGGCCTCTAATCCCCGAGGGCCCCCAACAGCGACTTTAGTCCACATTGCTTAAAAATTCTGGGTCTATAACAATATTGCCCTGACAGCTTATAGTGATATTATTCTTGTATCACTGCTTGCACAAGACTAGTGTCATCATCTTACCAGTGCCACCACAACAGTTCCACCAAGACAGTGCCACAACGACAGTGCCAACACAACGGTGCCGCCACACCAGGGGGTTCACGTCCACACACAGTGCATCAGTGCACAAACAGTGCACAATCAAACGACAGACAAGGTCACCAGGCGAACAGTGTCACAAGCCACAACAGTACCAGCAACAGTGCACAAACAGGTACCACAACAGTGCCAGGCACAAGACACAACAGTGGCACCACAACAGTGGCACCACAACAGTGCCAACACAACAGTGCCACCACAACAGTGCCACCACAACAGTACTAACACAACAGTGTCACTACAACAGTGCCAGCACAAGAGTCACCACAACAGTGTCACCACAATAGTGCCACCACAAGATTCACCACAACAGTGCCAGCAGTGCCAAAACAACAGTGGCACCACAACAGTGCCAACAAAACAGTGCCAACACGGTGCCATCACAACAGTGCCAACACAACAGTGCCAACACAGTGCCACCAGAACAGTGCCACCAAACCATAAAGATACCAAGCTACTCTTCGCTAAACTTCCTATCTCACTTTTGTTTCCTAGTTCCCCCCCGTGTCTCTCCCTTCACCCCCGTCCCTCTCTCCCCATCATACGCCTGCCTCCCTCTCTCCCACCGACCCCCTTCCCTCCATTCATCCCAACAACCCTCCTTCCTCTCCCTCCCTCCCACCTACATCCAATCCCTTCCAACTATCATTCTCAATGTAACCAAGGCTCCTCTGGTACTTTTCGTAATCCCCGCCAAGGCTCGATTTCCATGTGTCCGGGTAAGAAACCCTCATGTGAGCGTTAGAGAGGCCGCAGGGCTCTACCTCACTCTCACTCCTGCTGCGGGAAGAACATGTCCCTGGATCATGGCTCTGGTTGCCCCCTCTGCGTTCTTACTGGTGTATCCATTGTCAATAAACGATTATCTAATCTGCCGAGACTACAGTATCGTGCACACTTGCGCTGCTCTCCAGCAACGAAAGACAAGGTGGAGTGTCCATATCAGCGATACGGCGCACCTCAATACGACTCGGTAGCAGATTGGTGTCAAGTGGGAGCTAACATCCTGTTCCGGCACATCCATGAAGCTACGGCAGCCAGGATCCTCCCAGTACACTACCAGTCGTGTAAGAAATATTTTTCGTCAATATCCAACTCCAGAATTTGAACAGAGCCGTCATAGGGAAGTGGAGAAGAATCCTTCCTCCGTAAGCCATACGTGTCGCAAGAGGCAACTAAAATGTCGGGAGAAAGAGTCTAGTAACCCCTTCTGTATAAATTACTCAATGTAAAAAGAAAAACACTTTAAATTTCTTCATTTTTGGGTCACCCTGCCTCGGTGGGAGACTGCTGGTGAATTTCCAACTCCAGAATTTGAACATAACCATCATGGCATCACTTTGGTTACGTGTGCACCCTAGTCCAGGACCTCCAAGTCACCTGTGACCAGCCTGCCAGGCGACAGTAGTGATAGGTAAGTGACCAGCCTGCCAGGCGACAGTAGTGATAGGTAAGTTTTTTTTTAGTGTGGTTTAGTGTGTTATGGTTACCCCCATGTGTCCAGGTAACCCAGGAAGCCACCGTACTCTGTGCCCACACTACTATCCTCACTTCCTTTGCAGATGACACCCGAATCTGCATGACAGTGCCCACCATTGAAGACACTGCAAGACTCCAAGCAGACATCAACCAAATCTTTAAATGGGCTGCAGAAAACAATATGAAGTTCAATGATGAGAAGTTTCAATTACTCCGATATGGAAAACGTGAGGAAATTAAAATCTCATCAGAGTATAAAACAAATTCCAAACACACAATAGAGCGAAAAACTAACGTCAAAGACCTGGGAGTGATCATGTCAGAGGATCTCACCTTCAAGGACCATAACACTGTAGCAATCGCATCTGCCAGAAAAATGACAGGATGGATAATGAGAACCTTCAAAACCAGGGATGCCAAGCCCATGTTGACACTTTTCAGGTCGCTTGTTCTATCTAGGCTGGAATATTGTTGCACACTAACTGCACCTTTCAAGGCGGGTGAAATTGCTGACCTAGAAAATGTACAGAGAACCTTCACGGCACGCATAACTGCGATAAACCACCTCAATTGCTGGGAACTCTTGAAGTTCCTAAACCTGTACTCCCTGGAACCCAGGCGGGAGAGATACATTATTATATACACTTGGAAAATCCTAGAGGGATTAGTACCAAACTTGCACACGAGAGTCACTCCCTATGAAAGCAAAAGACTCGGCAGACGATGTAACATCCCCCCAATGAAAAGCAGGGGTGCCACTAGCGCGTTGAGAGACAACACAATAAGTGCCAGGGGCCCAAGACTGTTCAACTGCCTCCCAGCATACATAAGGGGGATTACCAATAGACCCCTGGCTGTCTTCAAGCAGGCACTGGACAGGCACCTGCGTGCGGCCAGCAGTAACAGCCTGGTTGATCATGCTCTGATCCAACATGAGGCCTGGTCACAGACCGGGCCGTAGGGTCGTTGACCCCTGGAACTCTCTCCAGGTAAACTCCAGGTACTACTATCCTCACTCTCACACATTACTATCCTCACTCTCACACACTACTATCCTCACTCTCACACACTACTATTCTCACTTTCACACACTACTATCTTCACTCACACACTACTATCCTCACGCTCACATACTACTATTCTCACTCTCACACAATACTATCTTCACTCTCACACACTACTATCCTCACTCTCACACACTACTATCCTCACTCTCACACACTACTATTCTCACTCTCACACACTACTATCCTCACTCTCACACACTACTATCCTCACTCTCACACATTACTATCCTCACACTCACACACTACTATCCTCACTCTCACACATTACTATCCTCACTCTCACACATACTATCCTCACTCACTACCTCCACACACTACTATCCTCACTCTCACACATACTATCCTCACTCTCACACACTACTATCCTCACTCTCACACACTACTATCCTCACTCTCACACACTACTATCCTCACTCTCACACACTACTATCCTCACTCTCACACATTACTATCCTCACTCTCACACACTACTATCCTCACTCTCACACATTACTATCCTCACTCTCACACACTACTATCCTCACTCTCACACACTACTATCCTCACTCTCACACATTACTATCCTCACTCTACACACTACTATCCTCACTCTCACACACTACTATCCTCACTCTCACACTACTATCCTCACTCTCACACACTACTATCCTCACTCTACACATTACTATCCTCACTTCACACACTATATCCTCACTTCACATTACTATCCTCACTCCACACTACTATCCTCACTCTCACACTACTATCCTCACTCTCACACACTACTATCCTCACTCTCACACACTACTATCCTCACTCTCACACACTACTATCCTCACTCTCACACACTACTATCCTCACTCTCACACACTACTATCCTCACTCTCACACACTACTATCCTCACCCCCTCTACTCATCTCCACTATCCTCACTCTCACACACTACTATCCTCACTCTCACACACTACTATCCTCACTCTCACACACTACTATCCTCACTCTCACACACTACTATCCTCACTCTCACACACTACTATCCTCACTCTCACACCTTGTTCAGGCGCACTTGTTGAGTTAACATCAGTGTCACTACGACGTGTGGAGGTGCCTAACCCCTAAGCCAAGCTAGTAAGTAAGTTTATTCAGGTATACACAAATACATAGATTATCATACATAGCAGCATATGTGTAGACAACCCAGGATAACCCAAAAAGTCAGACAGAGTGACTTATTTCCACTGGGGTCATTTTGTTACCTTATCAATAATATTACATTAATATTAAAATCAAATGTGGCTGATAAGAAATTATATAAAAATGATACAAAACAAATTATATAAAATATTGAATAATTGATGATAAAGATAAAATAAGCAGAATACAAGAATTATGAAAACATAAAAAAATATGAACACACAAAAGGAATAATTTATAGAATGACTAGTAAAATTATGAATAATAACTGAAAAACAATGGAAAATAGTAAACAATGAAGATATATATATCAGAAATTTATAATCATCTCTAGGGAATGCATTTATTGCCCTAATAACAGATGTTGCCAGGGACTTGTGCCTCCTTGGTGGGACAGCCAGACAGGCAGTGCCAAATAGCAGTAGTTTGTGCCAGGATTTGTTGCTTGCAAGGGGCATCGTTTTGCAGGGGCATCGTTTTGCAGGGGCATCGTTTTGCAGGGGCATCATTGACTTTCTTCAAGAGGTCAGCGAATTTGCTAGCAGCTTGAGGGCGAGCTGTTGTGTTGTGTGTGTCAACGTCCTGGTGGACGCTGGTCTTGGAAGCGTCTAACCCCCAGCCCCAAGTCAGGGTCCAAGCCAGCCCTCTAAGCCACTCACCACGCTACTACTGTACACAGACTCCAAGTACTCAGTCCCAAGCCAGACTCTCTAAGCCAGATGTACATGGTTCACCACGATGATACACCTTCGTCATGCCTAAGCCAGCAGGTCGTCTGCCACCCTCACACTATACCTGTTTTAATTTCAGCTCGATTGGTAGCGCACTCAGCTCACACACTCAAGACCGTGGTTCGATCCCCGGGTGAAAACATTAGGGATTGTTTCCTTAAGACACCTGCTGTCCCTGTTCACCTATCAGTAAAATAGGTACCTGGGTGTTAGTCGACTGATGTGGGTCGCATCCAGGGGAAAAAATTGACCTAATTTTCCCGAAATGCTCAGGATAACAAGGGGCTTTCTATATAGTAGTATGTCATTGATGTTAACTATGGTCTGTATACCTTGTACATGTAGAAATAAAGATTTATTATTATTATTATTATTATTATTATTATTATTATTATAGTTGCGTTTACTGTCACAGTGTGAAGTGTTGATTAGGGTTTTCTCTTTAATAACCCACCTCCCTCCCTCCCAACAACCCTCCCTCCCTCCCAACAATCCTCACTCCCTCCCAACAACCCTCCCTCCCTCCCAACAACCCTCCCTCCCTCCCTTCCAACAACCCTCCCTCCCTCCCAACAACCCTCCCTCCCTCCCAACAACCCTCCCTCCCTTCCAACAACCTTCCCTCCCTCCCAACAACCCTCCCTCCTTCCAACTACCCTCCCTCCCTCCCTCAACCAGCATCAGTAATTACATTTGTCGGTGCTCGACGCTGTGTTTTCTGGTTGACAAGATAAGACGATAACAACAAACTTATCAACTAGATAGAACCAAGTGTTCCCGAGTGAGGGAGGAGCCGGATGTACACACACACACACACACACACACACACACACACACACACACACACACACACAACACAAACAACACACACACATACACACACACACAAACAACAACACACACACACACATGTACACACTGTACACCCATACTAGAGTATGCAGCACCAGTCTGGAACCCACACCTGGTCAAGCATGTCAAGAAATTAGAGAAAGTGCAAAGGTTTGCGACAAGGTTAGTTCCACAACTCAGGGGTCTGTCCTACGAAGAAAGGTTGAGGGAAATAGGACTAACAACACTGGAGGACAGAAGCGTTAGAGGAGACATGATAACGACATACAAAATACTGCCGGGAATCGACAAGGTAGATAGTGACAGGATGTTCCAGAGAGGGAACACAGAAACAAGGGGACACAATTGGAAGCTGAAGACTCAGATGAGTCAAAGGGATGTTAGAAGCATTTCTTCAGTCATAGAGTAGTCAGGAAGTGGAATAGTCTAGCAAGTGATGTAGTGGAGGCAGGAACCATACATAGCTTTAAGACGAGGTATGATAAAGCTCATGGAGCAGGGAAAGAAGGGACCCAGTAGCGATCAGTGAAGAGGCGGGGCCAGGAGCTGAGTCTCGACCTCTGCAACCACAATTAGGTGAGTACACACACACAGAGTTGTCAGGAAGTTCAGCAGTCTGGAAAGTGATGTAGTGGAGGCAGGATCTATACATAGCTTTAAGAAGAGGTATGATAAAGTTCACGGAGCAGAGAGAGTTGAGCTAGTGGCGACCAATGAAGAGGAGGGGCCAGGAGGTATAACCCGACCCCTGCAACCACAATTAGGTGAGTACAATAGGGTAAATACACACAGAATTCGAGTTGACGAGGACCAGGCAGAACTACAAAGGAATCTGGACAGACTGCAGCCTGGTCCAGCAACTGGCTCCTGGAGTTCAACCCCACCAAGTGCAAAGTCATGAAGATTGGGGAAGGTCAGAGAAGACCTCAGACAGAGTACAGTTTAGGGGGCCAAAGATTACAAACCTCATTCAAGGAAAAGGATCTTGGGATGAGTATAATACCGAGCACATCTCTGAGGTGCACATCAACCACATAACTGCTGCAGCATGTGGGCGCCTGGCAAACCTGAGGAGAGCGTTTCGACACCTTAGCAAGGAAACATTCAAGACACTATACACCGTGTATGTCTGGCACATACTAGAGTATGCAGCACCAGTTTGAAACCCACGCCTGATCAAGCACATCAAGAAATTAGAGAAAGTGCAAGGGTTTGCGACAAGAGTAGTCCTGGATATTCTACGAGGAGAGGTAAAGGAAAATCGACCTAATGACACTGGAAGACAGGAGAGATAGAGGGGACATGTTAACGACATATAAAATACTGAGAAGAATTGACGAAGTGGATAGGGACAGAAATGGGACATAGCAATAAGGGGTCACAACTGGAAGATGAAGACTCAAATGAGTGATAGGGATGCTAGGAAGTATTTCTTCAGTCACAGAGTTGTCAGGAAATGGAACAATCTGGAGAGTGATGTAGTGGAGGCAAGATCCATACATAAGAAGAGGTATGATAAAACTCATGGAGTTTTATCACAGCTCCTGGCGGGGCCAGGAGCTGTGAATCGACCCCTGTAACCACAAATAGGTAGGTTCAAATAGGTAAGCACACACACACACACACACACAAACAGATAACAAGAGTGTCACTGGAAGATAACAACGTTGAAAATCATATAAGGATACAAAATATTAACATATCTCCTACCAATATACTAGGACATTCCCAGGTGATAGATAGATAAATAGATAGAGAGAGAGAGAGACAAATAAGAAAGAATATAAAACATAACAAATAAGAAAGAATATAAAACATAACAAATAAGAAAGAATATAAAACATAACAAATAAGAAAGAATATAAAACATAACAAATAAGAAAGAATATAAAACATAACAAATGAAGATTACATAACAATAGAAGAATATAAAACATAACAAATAAGAAAGAATATAAAACATAACAAATAAGAAAGAATATAAAACATAACAAATAAAAAAGAATATAAAACATAAAGAGAAAACAAAAAAGATTAGGAATATAGAACGGTAAAAATAAATAAAGGGAAAATGTATCAAAGAAAATAAAGAAAAATATCGAGCATGAAAGGAAAAGAAAATAGAAGGATCGAATACATTATAGAGGAAAAAACTGTGTTGTGAATGTTGCAACACAGCTGCTCTCTAACTCTCAGTGTTGCAACACAGCTGTCTCTAACACTCAGTGTTGCAACACAGCTGTCTCTAACACTCAGTGTTGTAACACATCTGTCTCTAACACTCAGTGTTGTAACACAGCTGCCTCTAACACTCAGTGTTGCAACACAGCTGCCTCTAACTCTCAGTGTTGCAACACAGCTGCCTCTAACTCTCAGTGTTGTAACACAGCTGCCTCTAACTCTCAGTGTTGCAACACAGCTGCCTCTAACTCTCAGTGTTGCAACACAGCTGCCTCTAACTCTCAGTGTTGCAACACAGCTGTCTCTAACACTCAGTGTTGCAACACATCTGTCTCTAACACTCAGTGTTGCAACACAGCTGCCTCTAACACTCAGTGTTGCAACACAGCTGTCTCTAACACTCAGTGTTGCAACACAGCTGTCTCTAACACTCAGTGCTGCAACACAGCTGTCTCTAACACTCAGTGTTGCAACACAGCTGCCTCTAACACTCAGTGTTGTAACACAGCTGCCTCTAACTCTCAGTGTTGCAACACAGCTGCTCTAACCTCAGTGTTGCAACACAGCTGTCTCTAACTCAGTGTTGCAACACAGCTGCTCTAACACTCAGTGTTGCAACACAGCTGCCTCTAACACTCAGTGTGCAACACAGCTGCTCTAACACTCAGTGTTGCAACACAGCTGTCTCTAACATCCAGTGTCTGCAACACAGCTGTCTCTAACACTCAGTGTTGCAACACAGCTGCTCTAACACTCAGTGTTGCAACACAGCTGTCTCTACACTCAGTGTTGCAACACAGCTGCTCTAACACTCAGTGTTCAACACAGCTGCCTCTAACACTCAGTGTTGCAACACAGCTGCTCTAACACTCAGTGTTGAACACGCTGCTCTAACACTCATGTTGCAACACAGCTGCTCTAACACTCAGTGTGAACACATGTCTCTAACACTCAGTGTTGCAACCAGCTGCCTCTAACACTCAGTGTTGCAACACAGCTGCCTCTAACCTCAGTGTTGCAACACAGCTGCTCTAACACTCAGTGTTGTAACACATCTGTCTCTAAACTCAGTGTTGCAACACAGCTGCTCTAACACTCAGTGTTGAACACACTGCTCTAACACTCAGTGTTGCAACAAAGCTGCCTCTAACACTCAGTGTTGAACCAGCTGCTCTAACCTCAGTGTTGCAACACAGCTGCCTCTAACACTCAGTGTTGTAAAACATCTGTCTCTAACACTCAGTGTTGCAACACAGCTGCCTAAAACACTCAGTGTTGCAACACAGCTGCCTCTAACACTCAGTGTTGCAACACAGCTGCCTCTAACACTCAGTGTTGCAACACAGCTGCCTCTAACACTCAGTGTTGCAACACAGCTGCCTCTAACACTCAGTGTTGTAACACATCTGTCTCTAACACTCAGTGTTGCAACACAGCTGTCTCTAACACTCAGTGTTGTAACACAGCTGCCTCTAACACTCAGTGTTGCAACACAGCTGCCTCTAACTCTCATTGTTGTAACACAGCTGTCTCTAACACTCAGTGTTGCAACACAGCTGCCTCTAACACTCAGTGTTGCAACACAGCTGTCTCTAACACTCAGTGTTGCAACCAGCTGCTCTAACCTCAGTGTGCAACATGCCTCTAACCTCAGTGTTGCAACACAGCTGTCTCTAACACTCAGTGTTGCAACACAGCTGCTCTCTAACACTCAGTGTTGCAACACAGCTGTCTCTAACACATTAACACAGTGTTCTAACACTCAGGCAACACGCTGCTCTAACACTCAGTGTTGCAACACAGCTGCCTCTAACACTCAGTAAGGTTGCAACACAGCTGCTCTAACACCAGTGTGCAACACAGCTGTCACTCAGTGTTGCAACACAGCTGCCTCTAACACTCAGTGTTGCAACACAGCTGCCTCTAACACTCAGTGTTGCAACACACTGCCTCTAACACTCAGTGTTGTAACACAGCTGTCTCTAACATCAGTGTTGAACACAGCTGCTCTAACACTGTGTGAACACAGCTGCCTCTAACACTCAGTGTTGCAACACAGCTGCCTCTAACACTCATTGTTGTAACACAGCTGTCTCTAACACTCAGTGTTGAACACACTGCCTCTAACACTCAGTGTTGCAACACAGTGTCTCTAACACTCAGGTGCAACCAGCTGTCTACACTCAGTGTTAACACCTGCTCTAACACTCATGTTGCAACACAGTGCTCTAACACCAGTGTTGAACACATGTCTCTAACACTCAGTGTTGCAACCAGCTGCTCTAACACTCGTGTTGCAACACAGTGCTCTAATCTCAGTGTTGCAACACAGCTGCCTCTAACTCAGTGTTGAACACACTGTCTACTAAACACTAGTAGGCAACACAGTGCCTCTAACACTCAGTGTTGAACAATCTGCCTCTAACATCAGTGTTGTACACAGTTTGTCTCAACACCCCAGTGTTTCACACAGCTGTCTAACGTTTGGTCTGACTAGCCAGCGTCTTACACTCATTGTTGTAACGTTGTCTCTAACACTCAGTCTTCACACATTGTTTAAAATGTGTTGCTAACACAGGTCTTACACATGTTGTAATGCTGTCTACAGCCAGTGGTCTAACACATAGTGTTGTAACTTGTCTGTCTCTACACAGTCTTCAACAATGTTTATCAGTTAAAGGTCTAACTCTAGCCTGCAGTCTCACATCAGTGTGTACTCCTACTATTTTTGATAACACTAGCCAGCAAAGCTTTCCATGTCAAGTGTTAACTCAGTTGGAAAACTGATCTACCCAGGGTAACAATGAATACACAGTGTATTGTTTATGTTTGGTCTGACCTAGCCAGCGAGTCTTCACATCATTGTTTACGTTTGGTCTGATCTAGCCAGCGAGTCTTCACATCATTGTTTACGTTTGGTCTGATCTAGCCAGCGAGTCTTCACATTATTGTTTATGTTTGGTCTGATCTAGCCAGCGAGTCTTCACATTATTGTCTTGACGTTTGCTGTCTGAATCTCACTATTTTTGCCTAGGAGTCTTCACAGTTATTGTTTATATATGTTTGGTCTGACTAGCCAGGAGTCTTCACATTATTGTTTAGTTTGGTCTGATCTACCAGCGAGTCTTCACATTATTGTTTATGTTTGGTTGATCTAGCCAGCGAGTCTTCACATTATTGTTTATTTGGTGATCTAGCCAGGAGTCTTACTACTCACCAGTCTTCACATTATTGTTTAGTTCATGCCAGCGAGTCTTCACATTATTGTTTATGTTTGGTCTGATCTAGCCAGAGTCTTCAATATTGTTTAGTTTGGTTGATTGAGAGTCTTCACAATTGTTTAGTTTGGCTGATTATCAGAAGAGTCTTCACTTATTGTTTATATATTGGTCTGACGTAGCAGCGAGCTCACATATTGTTTAGTCTATGGTACTAGATCTAGAGAGTCTTCGACATCCATTAGTTTGGCCTGACTGTACGAGAACACTATGTTCTATATCATTTTCATGACGTAAGCACGAGCTCACATTCTGTTAGCTATCTCTTACTTAATTTGGACAACAAAGTCAGCAAGGATTTAGAGCGGAAGATCATTCATGTCACAGCTACTTGATCATTAAGAATGATTACGGAGACTTTGGAAGAATTCCAGAACGCTAAACTAACTAAGATATCTGATGAAAGTGATCACAGAGTGATAGCCTATAAAGATAACTGGTATAACAAGAAAAGGAGGCAGATCGATGTTCATTTTTCTAACGATGAGAACACATTGAGGAGTAGTAAACAAAACTAAATGTATATTTAGCAAAGTAAAAGGTTCAGTGCCCATAGGCAGGGTCCTGGGGCCTCTTCTCTTTCTCATCCTCGAGGCGGACGATGATAACAACAATACACATACATATAACCCGTTCATAGGAGAGAGGAGCTTACCACGACGTTTAGGTCCGACTTGGACCATTTACAAAGTCACGCTAACAAAAAGGAGAGAAGGAGGGAGTATATAAAGACCAGCAGACAGGGACGGGAACAAGAGAGGTAGTAGGAAAGGAAGAAGAGAGGTAGTAGGAAAGGAAGAAGAGAGGTAGTAGGAAAGGAAGAAGAGAGGTAGTAGGAAAGGAAGAAGAGAGGTAGTGGTAGCAGTAGTAGTAGTAGTAGAAGTGGAGTCAGTCAAAGACTAAGAAAGAGGAGGACTGAAAGGGAGCTAGGGGCCCACAAGGGAGCTAGGGGCCCACAAGGAAGCTAGGGGCCCTCAAAAGGTAGGAACAAGAACACAGAGGGGGCAAAAATAATAATAATTTACCAAATACCCAAGGCAGAAGAAAGAAAATCCAAAGGAGAAAGAGGAAAGGGGAAGAGAAAGAAGAGGGAAAAAGAATCAGGTTAAGTCACGGGTGTTCTGAAGTTTGGAGCATTTAACAATGTAATGGGAAAGGAAAGCATCAACAGAGACAAAGCCACGACTAAGATTCATACAAGGAAAGTTGTGTATAAGGGAGGATTCAACCAGACGGCGACTGTGAAAGTTAGAAGTAGGACAGACGGTTTTAGCAGAAGACCAGTCAATATGATGACTGTGATCTCTGACATGACAGAAAAAACAAACATTGTTGGTGTCGGCCTAACACTACTTTCGTGCTCCCTGAGTCTGTCAGAAAGAGAACGGCCAGTTTCTCCAAAGTACAGAAGAGGACAGGAGAAACAAGAAATAGAATAGACACCAGGAGCATCTATAGAAAGATGAGAGGTATGAACTAGATTGGTGCGAAGAGTGTTAGTCTGGCGAAAAGTAAGTTTGATGTCTAAGGAACGGAGAGAGTTGTTGAGATTAGAAAGACTAGAAATATAGGGAAGGCAGAGGACAGGAGAGTTCCCAGGAGAGAAGAAAGTCCGTTTAGCACGTGAGAAGGCAGAGTCTATGAAATGGGAAGCGTAGCCAAGACGGGAAAATGAATTATGAAGAGTGGAAATTTCTGATTCAAGGAGCTGAGGATCACAAATGCGGAGAGCACAGACAAAGAGGGAGATAAGAACACTTTTCTTGACAGAGGAAGCATGATAAGAAAAGTAGTGAATGTACATGTCACTGTGCATAGGCTTGCGATACACGTAAAAAGCAAAACCTGTGTATGAGCGGTGGACACGGACATCAAGGAAACGTCCTTTGTGGACGATACATAAAACTTCCTTAAAATAATCTGTGTAGAAGACTCGCAAGCCAAGACGATATGAGGAAAAAGTTTTTTAGTGGACAATAGAAAAGAACGTGATGTTCAACAGTGACACATTTTAATTGCTGGGATATGGAAGGAATGAAGAGGTCAAGAGGGGCGCTGAGTATAAAGCACAGGAGGACCATCCTGTAGAATGAGACAAACACAGGAGGACCATCCTGTAGAATGAGACAAACACAGGAGGACCATCCTGTAGAATGAGACAAACACAGGAGGACCATCCTGTAGAATGAGACAAACACAGGAGGACCATCCTGTAGAATGAGACAAACACAGGAGGACCATCCTGTAGAAGGAGACAAACACAGGAGGACCATCCTGTAGAATGAAACAAACACAGGAGGACCATCCTGTAGAATGAAACAAACACAGGAGGACCATCCTGTAGAATGAAACAAACACAGGAGGACCATCCTGTAGAATGAAACAAACACAGGAGGACCATCCTGTAGAATGAAACAAACACAGGAGGACCATCCTGTAGAATGAAACAAACACAGGAGGACCATCCTGTAGAATGAAACAAACACAGGAGGACCATCCTGTAGAATGAAACAAACACAGGAGGACCATCCTGTAGAATGAAACAAACACAGGAGGACCATCCTGTAGAATGAAACAAACACAGGAGGACCATCCTGTAGAATGAAACAAACACAGGAGGACCATCCTGTAGAATGAGACAAACACAGGAGGACCATCCTGTAGAATGAGACAAACACAGGAGGACCATCCTGTAGAATGAGACAAACACAGGAGGACCATCCTGTAGAATGAGACAAACACAGGAGGACCATCCTGTAGAATGATACAAACACAGGAGGACCATCCTGTAGAATGAAACAAACACAGGAGGACCATCCTGTAGAATGAAACAAACACAGGAGGACCATCCTGTAGAATGAAACAAACACAGGAGGACCATCCGTAGAATGAAACAAACACAGGAGGACCATCCTGTAGAATGAAACAAACACAGGAGGACCATCCTGTAGAATGAAACAAACACAGGAGGACCATCCTGTAGAATGAAACAAACACAGGAGGACCATCCTGTAGAATGAAACAAACACAGGAGGACCATCCTGTAGAATGAAACAAACACAGGAGGACCATCCTGTAGAATGAAACAAACACAGGAGGACCATCCTGTAGAATGAAACAAACACAGGAGGACCATCCTGTAGAATGAAACAAACACAGGAGGACCATCCTGTAGAATGAAACAAATACAGGAGGACCATCCTGTAGAATGAAACAAACACAGAAGGACCATCCTGTAGAATGAAACAAATACAGGAGGACCATCCTGTAGAATGAAACAAATACAGGAGGACCATCTCGTAGAATGAAACAAACACAGGAGGACCATCCTGTAGAATGAAACAAACACAGGAGGACCATCCTGTAGAATGAAACAAACACAGGAGGACCATCCTGTAGAATGAAACAAACATGTAATAGACTTGGGTATAGTAAGGTAAGATGACCTGTCATTTAAGCAACACAATAAAGCAAATGTTGCAAAAATCCAAGAAAATGACAGGGTAAATAACAAGAACTTTCAAAACAATTAGAAATATTGCCATTAGTGACATTATTGAGATCACTTGTGCTTTGTTGCTTGGAGTGTGTGTTGAGGTCTCCGTTCTGAGCACGAGAGATAGCCCATCTGGAACACATACAGAGAGCCTCTACTGTCTCCTTAGAGCCAACAAAGCATTTAAACTACTGGTAAAGCAAAAACTGACAACGTAACCTCTGGAGGGAGGGAGAGATACCTGACCAGCCAGGCTGTGGTTTGTACTTCAGTTTGCGTGCGGCCAGCAGTAACAGCCTGGTTGATCAGGCCCTGATCCACCATGAGGCTTGATAGGGGACTGGACCACGGGGGCGAAGACACCCGAAACACCTTTCTAGTTCTAAATCTATATACTACCATAATAACGTACCAGAGTGAGAGGTATGGTAGGAAGCATAAAATAGACGCGATGAAAAGTAGGAGCACCGACATCATAGTAAGAGAACATTGTATCAACATTCGTGGTGAAAAGCTATTAAGACTATTCAACTTGCTGCCGGCAGATATCAGAAATATTGCCGGAATAGATGTAGAAGTTTTCGAATTATAACTGGGTCACTACCTCCTCATAGTGCCAGAATAACCAGGCTGTGATTGATGTATGAGCCAGCCAGCTGCCAACTGCAACAGCCTGGATCACAAGGCAATCAACAGACACACCTGGCGTGTGAGAAGAGGAAAATCCCTCGAAACAGATCACAGGTAAATCACATCCTCGACGTCCCTTGGCACACAGGTGCCACGTGACACCGCCCTCCCATGCCTCCCAGAACGTGGCATCATGCACGAATTTACAGCGGACGATTACACTGATTTCTCGCGCAGCACGTCAACGCGCAGCACGTCAACGCGCAGCACGTCAACGCGCAGCACGTCAACGCGCAGCACGTCAACGCGCAGCACGTCAACGCGCAGCACGTCAACGAGCAGCACGTCAACGAGCAGCACGTCAACGAGCAGCACGTCAACGCGCAGCACGTCAACGCGCAGCACGTCAACGCGCAGCACGTCAACGAGCAGCACGTCAACGAGCAGCACGTCAACGAGCAGCACGTCAACGCGCAGCACGTCAACGAGCAGCACGTCAACGAGCAGCACGTCAACGCGCAGCACGTCAACGCGGAGCACGTCACAGTTACAATCTTCCAGCGCCGAGAATGTGACTGGTAACATACAATGAGACAAGATCACACAACAGCACTAAAGTGCCATGACTCAAACTAAGCCGCATTTTGGCACTGACGCTCATCATTCTTCTGGCAGCGGCGGGTAAAGGGAAAAATATCGTATGGGGAAACATGGGTGCCTGCAGTGATCCTGATATAGATGAGCATCCAGGAGTGTGAAGATGCTGTCTCCATGGTGAGGGAGAGAGAGAGAGGAAGGGGGCGCTGTCTGGCTGCCCGGTTGACTGGGGGTAAGGGGAAGAGGTGGGAGGGGGACTATGAGGATGGGAAGAGGGGAGGAGGGTGCCTGGCTGCATTCTGTTTGAACATGGGAATAAGTAAGTAAGTTTATTCAGGTATACACAAATACATTTACATAGATTATCATACATAGCAGCATATGTGTAGAGAACCCAGGATAACCAAATAAGTCAGAGTGACATATTTACATTGGGGTCCTTTTAGTACCTTAATATTATACATTGTAGGAGATATATGTTATTATATTATAAAGGATATATGTATACTAGGAATAAGATAAAAAGAGTTATTTACATTTACATGTGTGTTAGCTAAAAAAATAAAAAATCATTCTCCTCCCTTTCTGTCGCTACATTCATTAGGTACCTTCTGGCTCTCTTCTTGAACTGGCTCAAGCTATGACTGGCTTTGACATGTGCAGGCAGTCTGTTCCATTCCTTTATTGCTGTACAATAAAAGGTGTTTGAAGCCTGGCCACTGACTGTGGGAACTACAAAGTTGTGCTCTCTCCCCCTAGTACTATGACTGCTTTGGTTCCCAGCCTTGACAAAATTGACAGCAAGATATTCTGGACACTGTTTGTGAGCAATTTTATAAACTTGAGTTAACTTAAGTTGTTTTACTCTGTCTTCAATATTCAGCATATCCAATTGTTGTAATTCATCCAGGCCTACATGCTCTCTTGGACCCAGATCCAGGATGAATCTTACCATTTTGTTCTGTGTGATTTGCAGTTTATCTTTCAGTTTTTTTTGTCAATGCAGAGTACCATGAAGAGCAAGCGTAGTCCATATGACATTGTATAAGGGCTAGACATAGGGTCCTGCGAGCCTCAGTAGGTAGACACTGTGCTTGTCTGTAGAGGAACTTCAGTCTGGCATTCGCTTTCTTTACTACACTGTTCCCTATCAATTCTCCTGACATGCATGGGTCAAAGGGGATTCCCAGATATTTTACTGAGGAAACTGAAGTGATGGGTTCCCCATTACACCGGACATTAAAATTATTTACCCTTCTCAGTTTATATTTCGTGCCAAAGAGTATGGCTTCTGTTTTCCCGAGGTGTAACGATAGTTTGTTGTCTACTAACCATTTGCTGGACTCCAGTTCCAGTGTTATTACATTAGCTATATCTTGTGGGTCTTTACCTGACACTAACAGAGCACTGTCATCCGCATACAGTAGGAGTTTGCACTTGACACTGATGGGCATGTCATTTACATAACACAGGAATAATAAGGGACATAGAATACTACCTTGGGGAACTTCACATGCAATCGGCAGTGGTTCTGATTCCGTTTTGTTGATTTTGACAATTTGTTTCCTGTTGCTAAGATAGGACTTAAACCAGTCTGTGGAACCTATGCCGATAGTTTGCATGTTTTAATCTAATAAGAGTATTAATAATCTGATACACTACCATCTACCACCCTCTATCTGTCTCTTGGGCTTATTGAGAGTGTTGAACTCCATCACCTGGCCCTTATTAAAAAGATACAGCTACTGGTCTTCATGAAGATGTTGACTGAAAGAGTAAGACACATGCAACAATTGTGTATATTTATGTTGACTGAAACGTTTCGTCTACACAGTCGGGCTTCTTCAGTCAGATACAGAGGCAGCAGGTGTGGAGAAATAGTTTTTGAGGTAGTCAGTCCCTCAGCCTCGAGAAGTGTTCACCTCCATAGTCTGAAACAATGTGAAGCTGAAACATAAGAATGGAGTCTTAAATACTGACGAAGGTGAGATGTGGAGGTGACCACGACGCAGCAGCAGCCGGGGACCACGACGCAGCAGCAGCCTGGGACCACGACGCAGCAGCAGCCGGGGACCACGACGCAGCAGCAGCCGGGGACCACGACGCAGCAGCAGCCGGGGAACACGACGCAGCAGCAGCCGGGGAACACGACGCAGCAGCAGCCGGGGAACACTAGCAGAAGTAATAAGGTAAGAATCTGAGGAGGACTGTAGTGGACCTGCTGCTCCATACTAGGCAGGTCTCTCTCATAACTAGTAGTTCAGCAGAGTTGTGGAAGATGTTCTCTGTACAAAGATACCGGTGTGTTGCTGTGTCAGACAGGTGTGTCAGGCAGGTGTGTCAGGCAGGTGTGTCCGAAATGACATAATACCCACGAGTTGAAGAGTAAGTCACATGTCCAACAGTTGAGCATCTTTACTAGCGATTTTCTTCTTCTTCTGTTGCTGCTGCTGCTGCTGTGCTGTGCTGCTGCTGCTGCTGCTGCTGCTGCTGCTGCTGTGCTGCTGCTGCTGCTGCTGCTGCTGCTGCTGCTGCTGCTGCTGCTGCTGCTGTGCTTCTGCTGCTGCTGCTGCTGTGCTTCTGCTGCTGCTGCTGCTGCTGTGCTGCTGCTGCTGCTGCTGCTGCTGTCTGCTGCTGCTGCTGCTGTGCCTGCTGCTGCTGCTGCTGCTGTGCTGCTGCTGCTGCTGCTGCTGTGCTGCTGCTGCTGCTGCTGCTGCTGCTGCTGCTGCTGCTGCTGCTGCTGCTGCTGCTGCTGCTGTGCTGCTGCTGCTGCTGCTGCTGCTGCTGCTGCTGCTGCTGCCTGCTGCTGCTCTTGCTGTGCTGCTGCCTGCTGCCCGCTGCTGCCTGCTCGCTGCTGCTGCTGCTGCTGCTGTGCTGCTGCTGCTGCTGCTGCCTGTGCTGCTGCTGCTGCTCTGCTGCTGCTCTGCTGCCGCTGCTGCTGCTGCTGCTGCGCGTGCTGCTGCTCGCTGCTGCTGCTGCCTGCTGCTGCTGCTGCTGCTGCTGCTTGCTGCTGCTCTGCTGCGCTGCTGCTCTGCTGCTGCTGCTGCTGCTGTGCTGTGCTGCTGCTGCTGCTGCTGCTGCTGCTGCTGCTGCGCTGCTGCTGCTGCTGCTGCCTGCTGCTGCTGCTGCTGCTGCTGCTGCTGCTGCTGCCTGCTGCTGCTGCTCCTGCTGCTGCTGCCTGCTGCTGCTGCTGCTCCGCTGCTGCCTGCTGCTGCTGTCTGCTGCTCTGCTGCTGCTGCTGCTGCTCTGCTGGCTGCTGTCTCTGCTGCTGCTGCTGCTCTGCTGCTGCTGCTGCTCTGCTGCTGCTGCTGCTCTGCTGCTGCTGCTCTGCTCTGCTGCTGCTCTTGCTGCTGCTGCTCTGCTGCTGCTGCTCTGCTGCTGCTGCTTGCTCTGTGCTGCTGCTGCTGCTGCTGCTGCTGCTCTGCTGCTGCGCGCTGCTGCTCTGCTGCTGCTCTGCTGCTGCTGCTCTGCTGCTGCCTGCTCTGCTGCTGCTGCTGCTCTGCTGCTGCTGCTGCTACTGCTCTGCTGCTGCTCTGCTGCTGCTGTTGTTGCTCTGCTGATGCTGCTGCTCTGCTGCTGCTGGTGCTCTGCTGCTGCTGCTACTGCTCTGCTGCTGCTGTTGTTGCTCTGCTGTTGCTGCTGCTCTGCTGCTGCTGGTGCTCTGCTGCTGCTGCTACTGCTCTGCTGCTGCTGCTGCTGCTGCTCTGCTGCTGCTGCTGCTACTGCTCTGCTGCTGCTCTGCTGCTGCTGTTGTTGCTATGCTGCTGCTGCTGCTCTGCTGCTGCTGCTGCTCTGCTGCTGCTGGTGCTCTGCTGCTGCTGCTACTGCTCTGCTGCTGCTCTGCTGTTGATGTTGTTGCTCTGCTGCTGCTGCTGCTGAGTCATCCAGACCTTCGTCAGTATTTAAGACTCCATTCTTATGCTTCAGCTTCACATTGTTCCAGACTATGGAGGTGAACACTTCTCCAGGCTGAGGGACTGACTACCTCAAAAACTATTTCTCCACACCTGCTGCCTCTGTATCTGACTGAAGAAGCCCGACTGTGTAGACGAAACGTTTCAGTCAACAATAAAACTACCCAACTGTTGCACATGTGTCTTACTCTTCAACTTGTCGTATTAAATACCATTTTGAACAAAGGTGTTGAGGCACAGCTGCTGGGCCTCCTGCACGTGCTAAGCTACAATTCCTTTGCCTTTCGTCACTGTTTATATACAGTTCTGCTGGGCCTCTTGATGGTGTTGTGGTACAGCTCTTGGTCCTCTTGAGGGTACTGAGCCACAACTCCTTATCTTAACTGATCGTTCAGTAGCTGAAACACACCTGGCTTTTATAACTCTCGAAACCGGTTCATTACACGAGGCTTCGCCGGAGAAAAATATTCATTCAACATTTTTTTAAATGCTGGTATAACAGTCTTCATTTTTTTTAATATAGAGCGAATTTTCACCTCACCATCCAAGGTTAAAATAATTTTTGCGTCGGTGTTTTAAAATACTTTTCCCATTATTTTAGTTATTGTAAAAAAATTTCAGTGAGATATATTGGAATTATCGTCTGAAAAGTATATATATATATATATATATATATATATATATATATATATATATATATATATATATATATATATATATATATATATATATATATATATAAACATTAGCATAAAAATTAATCTTAGCATAAAAAAAAAAAATCTCAGCGTCAAAAAAAATAATAATCTATCAAAAAAATAAGTTTAAGAGTCAAAAAATAATCTCAGCATCAAAAAATATAATTTTGGTATAAAAAAAAATAATCATAGTATCAAAAAAATAATCTTAGTATCAAAAAAATAATCTTAGTATCAAAAAAATAATCTTAAGAGTTAAAAAAATAATTTTAGCATTAACAAAATAATCTCAGCATCAAAAAAATAATCTCAGCACCTACACGTCTTCCCTGAACACCTATACACACCTGCCCACCTATACACACCTGCCCACCTGTACACACCTGCCCCTGCACACCTGTAGACACCTGCCCACCTGTACACACCTGCACATCCGTACACACCTGCCCCTGAACACCTGTACACATCTGCTCCTGCGCACCTGCCCCTGCACACCTGCCCCTGCACACCTGTATACACCTGCCCCTGCACACCTGTACACACCAGCCCACCTGTACACACCTACTCCTGCACACCTGTACACACCTGCCCCTGCACACCTGCATACACCTGCCCCTGAACTCCTGTACACACCAGCCCACCTGTACACACCTGCTCCTGCACACCTGTACACACCTGCCCCTGCACACCTGTACACACCATCCTGGATAATTTAAAGCGGATCTTTCATTGTACTTTGATCAATACTCTTCAGTCAGTCAGGTGTTGTCACTCTGACACTCACTGCTTGCAGGTGGTGGCACTCTGACACTCACTGCTTGCAGGTGTTGGCACTCTGACACTCACTGCTTGCAGGTGTTGTCACTCTGACACTCACTGCTTGCAGGTGTTGGCACTCTGACACTCACTGCTTGCAGGTGTTGCTGTCACTTTGACAACCACTGTCTGCCTGTGACAGTCATGTGACTGTCTACCTGTGACAGTCTTGTGACTGTCTGCCTGTGGCAGTCATGTGACTGTCTGCCTGTGGCAGTCATGTGACTGTCTGCCTGTGGCAGTCATGTGACTGTCTGCCTGCGGCAGTCATGTGACTGTCTGCCTGTGGCAGTCATGTGACTGTCTGCCTGTGGCAGTCATGTGACTGTCTGCCTGTGGCAGTCATGTGACTGTCTGCCTGCGGCAGTCATGTGACTGTCTGCCTGTGGCAGTAATGTGACTGTCTGCCTGTGGCAGTCATATGACTGTCTGCATGTGGCAGTCATGTGACTGTCTGCCTGTGGCAGTCATGTGACTGTCTGCCTGTGGCAGTCATGTGACTGTCTGCCTGTGGCAGTCATGTGACTGTCTGCCTGCGGCAGTCATGTGACTGTCTGCCTGTGGCAGTCATGTGCCTGTCTGCCTGTGGCAGTCATGTGACTGTCTGCCTGCGGCAGTCATGTGACTGTTTGCCTGTGGCAGTCATGTGACTGTCTGCCTGTGGCAGTCATATGACTGTCTGCCTGTGGCAGTCATGTAACTGTCTGCCTGTGGCAGTCATATGACTGTCTGCCTGTGACAGTCATGTGACTGTCTGCCTGTGGCAGATCATATGACTGTCTGCCTGTGGCAGTCATGTGACTGTCTGCCTGTGACAGTCATGTGACTGTCTGTCTGTGGCAGTCATATGACTGTCTGCCTGTGGCAGTCATGTGACTGTCTGCCTGTGGCAGTCATTTGACTGTCTGCCTGTGGCAGTCATGTGACTGTCTGCCTGTGGCAGTCATGTGACTGTCTGCCTGCGGCAGTCATGTGACTGTCTGCCTGTGGAAGTAATGTGACTGTCTGCCTGTGGCAGTCATGTGACTGTCTGCTTGTGACTGTCAAGAGTTTCCTGATACTCCTGTCACTCATCTTGTTAGTACTGTCATCCATGTTTCTTTCTCCGACCGAAACGTCGTCGTTTTTCCTTCTTCCAAACAAAGGTGCCCTCAGTGCTGTATCTGTCTGTCAGAGGTATTCCTACCTTTGTTACCTCTGTCACCGCTCTGTCAAGATCTGAATAAATCTGAGGTCTTCAGAACGTATTTGTGTCCCAGTAATCCATGAATGTTGCGTCCTAAGAATGAGTCGCACAACATCGTAAATAATAGTCAGGATGGGGGAGTACTTCGCAGGCTTGCCAGTAAGTATATTTCCTGAGGGATATCACACAGTGAGGAAAGAGACAGAGGAAATGGGAGAGGTCTTCAGTTACATTAGTAAAATGAGACATGCGGAGATTTGCAATGACCCGCCTCTCAAATGAGGCTTCAGAAAGTTAACTGCAAGAACTATGGAACCAGGAGAGACAATGGTGTGGGAAAATCAGTCTTCCAACAAACACACAAGAAGAACAAGACATAGGACTGAAGAGAAAAGGGTCGTGATACGAAACATGGAAGGAGCAACACGATAAAACTATTAATAACATT
The DNA here is from genome assembly GCA_009830355.1 of Cherax destructor. Taxonomy (NCBI): domain Eukaryota; kingdom Metazoa; phylum Arthropoda; class Malacostraca; order Decapoda; family Parastacidae; genus Cherax; species Cherax destructor. The sequence continues at coordinate 165,164 of WNWK01001716.1, forward strand.
ATATTTGTCACATTTAGGAATCACATGGATAACGTGGACAGAGAAACGCAACGAAGGTAATAACAGGAAACTCACTAAGCCAACGTAAAACATGAGAAGGATAGGAGAAGAGGAAGAACCAGCAAGACTTCCAGTGAAGAAGACTGAAACAATCGAATATGAGAAGTCACTAGGAGTCAGTGATGACAGGTTCCAGCGCTTGAATCTAACCACCAGGAATGATAAAGGATTGAAGAGAACAGGGGCAACACCTACAGAAATGCAAGAAAACAATGCCAGTAGAAACTGTTCAAGAATGAGAGAGGTGTAACAATGTGGTAGAGTGGCACTGAGAGGCGTAACAATGTGGTAGAGTGGCACTGAGAGGTGTAACAATGTGGTAGAGTGGCACTGAGAGGTGTAACAATGTGGTAGAGTGGCACTGAGAGGTTTAACAATGTGGTAGAGTGGCACTGAGAGGTGTAACAATGTGGTAGAGTGGCACTGAGAGGTGTAACAATGTGGTAGAGTGGCACTGAGAGGTGTAACAATGTGGTAGAGTGGCACTGAGAGGTGTAACAATGTGGTAGAGTGGCACTGAGAGGTGTAACAATGTGGTAGAGTGGCACTGAGAGGTGTAACAATGTGGAAGACTATCAAGTCACGTTACTATGGTTACAACAAACCAAAGATCCGCACTCAGGATAGAAACCTCATGACGACGTTTCGGTCCCTGCTGGACCATTGTCAAGTGACAACTGTTGTGACTGGAGACTGGTCCAGGAAGGAACGAAACGTAGCCAGGAACGTTTAGGCAGTATTAAGGAAGGATGCAGAATGACGTACAGTAACAATGATAGAATTACTGACAAAATGTTAGGTAAATAGACACGGATGCAACAATAAAAAGACACATTAGTTGAATCTATGTTTATTTACCTAAGAGAATGACGTATAAAAGTGACACAGTGGGACAGGACAAAACTAATCTATAACGGACTTACAACCATACACACACGAGGGAAAGCAATAGATGAGAAGAAGTAATGAGAGAAGTAGCGAGAGGAGCGAGTGTGGGTCGACCAGCTAATACTCTGATTAAACTAGTTGTACCTGCATAAAGATGGATTACCTGGCAAAGGGAAACGAATAAGCAAACCACAAATACAAGAAAACATGACAGAATGAGAACGTACTCACGCAGAATGTAAACAGTTCATGCTTCAGGTAGGTAAGAAATTATTTAGTTATAATCAAAACATTCTTCAAAGCATCGGAAGCATTATTCTCCATCTGAAATGAAGGCGACTGGAAGCACAAGGAGAATCCATGGCCCAATCGTCACTACAATGATGCAAGACTCGTCAAAGTGAAACAAAAAATGAAAAAATGCAAAGTAAAACTTAGATAAAAAAACAGGAAAGATAGGAGTGACTTTGTGAGAATAATGAGGGATAACAAGGAATACAGGAATGGCTGTCTCAGTATAAGGCAGGATAGCAAGAACTACAGGAGTGACTACTAGCTCTGAATAAGGCAGGACGTTAAACCATTTCAAGCCGCCATAGTGAAAAGCAGAGCCAAAATTACTCCACAGAGTGAAGGATGAGGTAATAATAATGAATAACACTGGGAGGTACTTACAGTATACTACGTTCAAGGAATCTGCGCCGAGCTCAAGACGAGGTTGAAGAACAGCGTCTTCACAGCTGAGGAAGAACCACGACTGTAAGTGAAAAAGAAACACTGAGTTTTACAGCATCGAAGTTTTACAGGCATCCTGCAGCCTGGATCTCAGGCTGTGCAGGACACGTAGTGACAAGAGGGAGTCACTTACAAGTCCGATATCTGAGGCAGTAGTTTTCGTAATCTTCTGAGTAACAGCTATAAAAAACACTAAAGTAAGGTTGAAACACACACACATAACTGCTGCAGCATACGGGCGGCTGGCAAACCTAAGAATAGCGTTCCAATACCTCACTAAGGAATCGTTCAAGACTCTGTACACCATATACGTCAGGCCCATACTGGAGTATGCAGCACCAGTTTGGAACCCACACCTGGTCAAGCACGTCAAGAAACTAGAGAAAGTGCAAAGGTTTGCAACAAGACTAGTCCCAGAGCTAAGGGGATTGTCCTACGAAGAAAGGTTAAGGGAAATCGGCCTGACGACACTAGAGGACAGGAGGGTTAGGGGAGACATGATAACGACACATAAAATACTGCGAGGAATAGATAAGGTCGACAGAGACAGGATGTTCCAGAGATGGGACACAGAAACAAGGGGTCACAATTGGAATTTGAAGACTCCTATGAGTCAAAGAGATGTTAGGAAGTATTTCTTCAGTCATAGAGTTGTCAGGAAGTGGAATAGCCTAGAAAGTGACGTAGTGGAGGCAGAAACCATACATAGTTTTAAGACTAGGTTTGATAAAGCTCATGGAGCAGGGAGAGAGAGGACCTAGTGGCAATCAGTGAAGAGGCGGGGCCAGGAGCCATGACTCGACCCCTGCAACCACAAATAGGTGAGTACAAATAGGTGAGTACACTGGTCCAGCAACTGGCTCCTGGAGTTTAACCCCACCAAGTGTAAAGCCATGAAGATCGGTTTAAGGGCAAAGAAGACCGCAGACAGAGTACAGGCTAGGTGGCCAAAGACTGCAAACCTCACTCAAGGAAGAGGATCTTGGGTGAATATAATACCGAGCACATCTCCTAAGAGGCACATCAACCAAATAACTGCTGCAGCATATGGGCACCTGGCAAACCTTTCGACACCTTAGTAATGAGTTATTCAAGACACTGTACACTGTGTACGTTAGGTCTATATTGGAGTATACAGCATCAGTTTGGAACCGACACCTAGTCAAACACGTCAAGAAATTAGATAAATTGCAAAGGTTTGCAATAAGATTAGTCCTGGAGTTAATTGATATGCCCTACGACGAGAGGTTATGGAAAATCAACCTGACGACACTGGAGGACAGGAGGGATAGGGGACATGATAACGACATATTAAATACTGAGAGGAATTGACAGGGCTAGAAAGTTTGAGAGATGGGACATACGAACAAGGAGCCAAGACTAGAAGTTAAAAATCTAGATGAGTCATATGGATGTTAGGAAGAATTTCTTTAACCTTAAAGTTGTCAGAATAATCTGGAGAGTGAAGTAATGGAGGCAAGTTCCAGACATAGCTTAAAGAAGTATGATAAGGCTCTAGGAGCGGGAGAGAGTGACCTAGTAACGGCTAGCGAAGAGGCGGGGCCAGGAGCTGTGAATCGACCCCTGCAACCACATATAGGTGAGTACACACACACAGACACACACACACACACACACACACACACACACACACACACACACACAGACACACACACACACACACACACACACACACACACACACACACATATATATATATATATATATATATATATATATATTTATTTATTTATTTATTTATATACATATATGGATTTAAGAGATACATTGTTGATATAAAGATGGCATATACAGTACATGAGGTGTGAGAGATGCATGTCTAGTACATACTGTTACATGTTTGTCACTGATTATAAAGCGAAAATCTTATCCAGGCTGGAATACTGCTGTACACTAACTGCCCCCTTCAAGGCTGGCGACATTGCTGACCTGGAGAATGTACAAAGAACTTTCACAGCACACATAAGTACGATAAAGCACCTAAATTACTGGGAACGGTTGAAGGCCCTTGATCTGTATTCCCTGGAACGCAGGCGAGAGAGATACATGATAATATACACTTGGAAGGTCATGGAGGGATTGGTACCAAACCAGCACACGAAAATCACTCACTATGAAAGCAAAAGACTCTGCAGGAGATGCAACATTTCCCCGATGAAAAGCAGGGGCGCCACGAGTACACTGAGAGACAACACAATAAGTGTCCGGGGCCCAAGACTGTTCAACTGCCTCCCAGCATACATAAGGGGGATTACCAAGAGACCCCTGGCTGTCTTCAAGAAGGCACTGGACAGGCACCTAAAGTCAGTACCTGACCAACCGGGCTGTGGTTCGTACGTCAGTTTGCGTGCGGCCGGCAGTAACAGCCTGGTTGATCAGACCCTGACCCACCATGAGGCCTGGTCTCAGACCGAGCTGCGGGGGCACTGAACCCCCAAAACCCTCTCCAGGTAACCCCAGCTCCTCAGAGCTGGGGCGCATGCCCAAAATATAGCAGGCATTACCCCTCTGAACAGCAGCCGTGCCGAATAAGTAAAATTTTCCATTTTGGCTTAAATAGCAACACTCTTCTTGCCGAATAAGACAAGCGAAAATTTGTGTATACAATAATTTCGCAAAAATCGTTCTGAACCTAACGAAAAAAATATATTTCATTGTTGTTGTTTATTATTAAATTATTGTAAACTTATGTAAAATATATTTAGTTGGATTAGGCTAAATTAAATTGCGCTTGTTATAATAAGGTTAGGTAAGTTTCCTAAGGTTCTTTTGGAACAAAATAATTAATTTTTATATTAACATAAATGAAAAAAAAATATATCATTAAACGTATAAGAGAAAATTTTAGAAAAGACTAAATTTTAAATGAGTTTTTGTAATTGACTAGTTTTACCTATACGACACGACATATATAGTATATATATATATATATATATATATATATATATATATATATATATATATATATATATATATATATATATATATATATATACATATATTATTATTATTATTATTAACACATAGGCCGTTTCCCACCAACGCAGGGTGGCCCGAAAAAGAAAAAAACTTTCATCATTCACTCCATCACTGTCTTGCCAGAGGCACGCTTACCCTACAGTTATAAAACTGCAACATTAACACCCCTCCTTCAGAGTGCAGACACTGTACTTCCCATCTCCAGGAATCAAGTCCGGCCTGCCGGTTTCCTTGAATCCCTTCATAAATGTTACCTTGCTCACACTCCAACAGCACGTCAAGTCCTAAAAACCATTTGTCTCCATTTGCCTCTATCTAACACGCTAACGCATGCTTGCTGGAAGTCCAAGCCCCTGGCACACAAAACTTCCTTTACCCCTTTCCTCCAACCTTTCCTAGGCCAACCCCTACCCCGCCTTCCCTCCTCTACAGATTTATACACTCTCGAAGTCATTATATTTCGTTCCATCCTCTCTACATATCCAAACCATCTCAATAACCCCTCCTCAGCCCTCTGGATAATAGATTTGGTAATCCTACACCTCCTAACTACGGATTCTCTGCATTATATTCCCAACACACATTGACCTCAGACATGACATCACTGCCTCCAGCCTTCTCCTTGTTGCAACATTCACAACCCATGTCTCAAACCCATACAAGAACATTGGTATAACTATACTTTCATACATCCCATCTTTGCTTTCATGGATAAAGTTCTTTGTCTCCACAGACTCCTCAGTGCACCACTCACCCTTCTCCCCTCATCAATTCTATGATTCACCACATCCTTCATAGACCCATCTGCTGACATGTCCACTCCCAAATATCTGAATACATTCACCTCCTCCATACTCTCTCCCTCCAATCTGATATCCAATCTTCCGTTACCTTACTCTTTCCTATATTCACTTTTAATTTCCTTCTTTTACATACCCTACCAAACTCATAAACAACCTCTGCAACTTTTCTTTAGAATCTCCTAAAAGCACAGTGTCATCAGCAAAGAGCAACTGTGACAACTCCCCCTTTGTGTTAGATTCTTTATCTTTTAACCCCACACCTCTTGCCAACACCCTCGCATTCACTTCTCTTACAACTTCATCTATAAATATATTGAACAACCATGGTGACATCACACATTCTTGTCTAAGGCCTACTTTTACTGGGAAATAATGTCCCTCTCTCCTACCTATACTAACCTGAGCCTCACTATCGTAAAAACATTTCACCGCTTTCAGTAATCTACCTCCTATTCCATACATTTGCAACATCTGCCACATTGCCCCCCTATCCACCCTATCATATGCCTTTTCCAAATCCATAAATGCCACAAAAACTTCTTTACCCTTATCTAAATATTGTTCACCTATATGTTTCACTGTAAACACTTGGTCTACACCCCCCCTACCCTTCCTAAAGCCTCCTTGTTTATCTGCTACCCTACTCTCCGTCTTACTCATAATTCTTTCAATAATAACTCTACCATACACTTTACCTGGTATACTCAACAGACTTATTCCCCTATAATTTTTACACTCTCTTTTGTCCCCTTTGCCTTTATACAAAAGAACTATGCATGCTCTCTGCCTAGATACCTTACCCTCTTCCATACACTTATTAAATAATAGCACCAACCACTCCAAAACTATATCCCCACCTGCTTTTAACATTTCTATCTTCATCCCATCAATCACATCTGCTTTACCCTCTTTCATTCTACCCACTGCCTCACGAACTTCCCCCACACTCACAACTGGCTCTTCCTCACTCCTATAAGATGTTATTCCTCCTTGCCCTATACACGAAATCACAGCTTCCCTATCTTTATCAACATTTAAATTCCTCAACAAATTTTGTTATAAAAAAAATTTGTTGATAACAACAAAATTTGTTGATAACATCTCACTCACTTTCTCATTTGCTATCTTTTTGCATTGCTTCACCACTCTCTTAACCTCTCTTTTTCTATCCATATACTCCTCCCCCCTTGCATCACTTTTGCTTTGTAAAACTTCTCATATGCTAACTTTTTCTCTCTTACTACTCTCTTTACATCATCATTCCACCAATCGCTCTTCTTCCCTCCCGCACCCACTCGCCTGTAACCACAAACTTCTGCTGAACACTCTAACACTACATTCTTAAACTTACCCCATACATCTTCAACCCCATTGCCTACACTCTCACTAGCCCATCTATCCTCCAATAGTTGTTTATATCTTACCCTAACTGCCTCCTCCTTTAGTTTATAAACCTTCACTAATCTCTTACTTTCTTCCTCCCTTTTCCTTGAATCCCATCTACCTTTTACTCTCACTGTAGCTATAACTAAAAAGTGATCTGATATATATGTGGCCGCTCTATAAACATGTACATCCTGAAGTCTACTCAACAGTCTTTTATCTACCAATACGTAGTCCAACAAACTACTGTCATTTCGCACTACATCATATCTTGTATACTTATTGATCCTCTTTTCCTTAAAATATGTGTTACCTATAACCAAACCCCTTTCTATACAAAGTTCAATCAAATGCTCCCATTATCATATACACCTGGCACCCCAAACTTACCTACTACACCCTCTCTAAACGCTTCTCCTACTTTAGCATTTAGGTCCCCTACCACAATTACTCTCTCACTTGGTTCAA